>JBBPBR010001493.1:230074-328485 GCA_037974775.1 Cicer pinnatifidum | reverse complement strand
TGATCAATTAGGTCATTTTCGTCCTCCCTAGGCATATTCTTGTCCAATTAGGGTTTTTAACCGATCTTGTGCATCCAAAAGGTGTGTTTGTGTCATTGGATGATCAATTAGGTCATTTTCGTCCTCCATAGGCATATTCTTGTCCAATTAGGGTTTTTAACCAATCTTGTGCATCCAATAGGTGTGTTTGTGTCATTGGATGACTAATTAGGTCATTTTCGTCCTCCCTAGGCTTATTCTTGTCCAATTAGGGTTTTTAACCAATCTTGTGCATCCAATAGGTGTGTTTGTGTCATTGGATGATCAATTAGGTCATTTTCGTCCTCCCTAGGCTTATTCTTGTCCAATTAGGGTTTTTAACCAATCTTGTGCATCCGATAAGTTTGTTTGTGTCATTGAATTAATATTTAGGTCATTTTCGTCCTCCCTAGGCATATTCTTGTCCAATTAGGGTTTTTAACCAATCTTGTGCATCCAATAGGTGTGTTTGTGTCATTGGATGATCAATTAGGTCATTTTCGTCCTCCCTAGGCATATTCTTGTCCAATTAGGGTTTTTAACCAATCTTGCGCATCCAATAGGTGTATTTGTGTCATTGGATGATAAATTAGGTCATTTTCGTCCTCCCTAGGCTTATTCTTGTCCGATTAGGGTTTTTAACCAATCTTGTACATCCAATAAGTTCATTTGTGTCATTGGATTAACATTTAGGTCATTTTCATCCTCCCAAGGCATATTCTTGTCCAATTAGGGTTTTTAACCAATCTTGTGCATCCAATAGGTGTGTTTGTGTCATTGGATGATCAATTAGGTCATTTTCGTCCTCCCTAGGCTTATTCTTGCCCAATTAGGGTTTTTAACCAATCTTGTGCATCCAATAAGTTGAGTTGTGTCATTGGATTAGCATTTAGGTCATTTTCGTCCTCCCCAGGCTTATTCTTGTCCAATTAGGATTTTTAACCAATCTTGTGCATCCAATAAGTTCATTTGTGTCATTGGATGATCAATTAGGTCATTTTCGTCCTCCCTAGGCTTATTCTTGTCCAATTAGGGTTTTTAACCAATCTTGTGCATCCAATAGGTGTGTTTGTGTCATTGGATGATCAATTAGGTCATTTTCGTCCTCCCTAGGCTTATTCTTGTCCAATTAGGGTTTTTAACCAATCTTGTGCATCCAATAGGTGTGTTTGTGTCATTGGATGATCAATTAGGTCATTTTCGTCCTCCCTAGGCTTATTCTTGTCCAATTAGGGTTTTTAACCAATCTTGTGCATCCAATAGGTGTGTTTGTTTCTTTGGATGATCAATTAGGTCATTTTCGCCCTCCGTAGGCCTATTCTTGTCCAATTAGGGTTTTTAATCAATCTTGTGCATCCGATAAGTTTGTTTGTGTCATTGAATTAATATTTAGGTCATTTTCGTCCTCCCTAGGCATATTCTTGTCCAATTAGGGTTTTTAACCAATCTTGTGCATCCAATAGGTGTGTTTGTGTCATTGGATGATCAATTAGGTCATTTACGTCCTCCCTAGGCTTATCCTTGTCCAATTAGGGTTTTTAACCAATCTTGTGCATCCAATAACTTTGTTTGTGTCATTGAATTAATATTTAGGTCATTTTCGTCCACCCTAGGCATATTCTTGTCCAATTAGGGTTTTTAACCAATCTTGTGCATCCAATAGGTGTGTTTGTGTCATTGGATGATCAATTAGGTCATTTTCGTCCTCCCTAGGCTTATTCTTGTCCAATTAGGGTTTTTAACCAATCTTGTGCATCCAATAGGTGTGTTTGTGTTATTGGATGATCAATAAGGTCATTTTCGTCCTCCCTAGGCATATTCTTGTCCAATTAGGGTTTTTAACCAATCTTGTGCATCCAATAGGTGTGTTTGTGTCATTGGATGATCAATTAGGTCATTTTCGTCCTCCCTAGGCTTATTCTTGTCCAATTAGGGTTTGTAACTAATCTTGTGCATCCAATAAGTTCATTTGTGTTATTGGATTAACATTTAGGTCATATTCGTCCTCCCTAGGCATATTCTTGTCCAATTAGGGTTTTTAACCAATCTTGTGCATCCAATAGGTGTGTTTGTGTCATTGGATGATCAATTAGGTAATTTTCGTCCTCCCTAGGCATATTCTTGTCCAACTAAGGTTTTAAACCAATCATGTGCATCCAATAGGTGTGTATGTGTCATTGGATGATCAATTAGGTCATTTTCGTTCTCCCTAGGCTTATTCTTGTCCAATTAGGGTTTTTAACCAATCTTGTGCATCCAATAGGTGTGTTTGTGTCATTGGATGATCAATTAGGTCATTTTCGTCCTCCCTAGGCTTATTCTTGTCCAATTAGGGTTTTTAACCAATCTTGTGCATCCAATAGGTGTGTTTGTGTCATTGGGTGATCAATTAGGTCATTTTCGTCCTTCCTAGGCTTATTCTTGTCCAATTAGGGTTTTTAACCAATCTTGTGCATCCAATAAGTTCATTTGTGTCATTGGATTAACATTTAGGTCATTTTCGTCCTCCCTAGGCATATTCTTGTCCAATTAGGATTTTTAACCAATCTTGTGCATCCAATAGGTGTGTTTGTGTCATTGGATGATCAATTAGGTCATTTTCGTCGTTTCTATGCTTATTCTTGTCCAATTAGGGTTTTTAACCAATCTTGTGCATCCAATAAGTTCATTTGTGTCATTGGATGATCAATTAGGTCATTTTCGTCCTCCCTAGGCATATTCTTGTCCAACTAGGGTTTTTAACCAATCTTGTGCTTCCAATAGGTGTGTTTGTGTCATTGGATGATCAATTAGGTCATTTTCGTCCTCCCTAGGCTTATTATCGTCCAATTAGGGTTTTTAACCAATCTTGTGCATCCAACAGGTGTTTTTGTGTCATTGGATGATCAATTAGGTCATTTTCGTCCTTCCTAGGCTTATTCTTGTCCAATTAGGGTTTTTAACAAATCTTGTGCATCCGATAGGTGTGTTTGTGTCATTGGATGATCAATTAGGTCATTTTCGTCCTCCCTACGCTTATTCTTGTCCAATTAGGGTTTTTAACCAATCTTGTGCATCCAATAAGTTCATTTGTGTCATTGGATGATCAATTAGGTCATTTTCGTCCTCCCTAGGCATATTCTTGTCCAACTAGGGTTTTAAACCAATCTTGTGAATCCAATAGGTGTGTTTGTGTCATTGGATGATCAATTAGGTCATATTCGTCCTCCCTAGTCTTATTCTTGTCCAATTAGGGTTTTTAACCAATCTTGTGTATCCAATAGGTGTGTTTGTGTCATTGGATGATCAATTAGGTCATTTTCGTCCTCCCTAGGCTTATTCTTGTCCAATTAGGGTTTTTAACCAATCTTGTGCATCCAATAGGTGTGTTTGTGTCATTGGATGATCAATTAGGTCATTTTCGTCCTCCCTAGGCTTATTCTTGTCCAATTAGGGTTTTTAACCAATCTTGTGCATCCAATAAGTTTGTTTGTGTCATTGAATTAATATTTAGGCCATTTTCGTCCTCCCTAGGCTTATTCTTGTCCAATTAGGGTTTTTAACCAATCTTGTGCTTCCAATAGGTGTGTTTGTGTCATTGGATGATCAATTAGGTCATTTTCGTCCTCCCTAGGCTTATTCTTGTCCAATTAGGATTTTTAACCAATCGTGTGCATCCAACAAGTTTGTTTATGTCATTGAATTAATATTTAGGTCATTTTCGTTCTCCCTAGGCATATTCTTGTCCAATTTGGGTTTTTAACCAATCTTGTGCATCCAATAGGTGTGTTTGTGTCATTGGATGATCAATTAGGTCATTTTCGTCCTCCCTAGGCATATTCTTGTCCATTTAGGGTTTTTAACCAATCTTGTGCATCCAATAGGTGTGTTTGTGGCAATGGATGATCAATTAGGTCATTTTCGTCCTCCCTAGGCTTATTCTTGTCCAATTAGGGTTTTTAACCAATCTTGTGCATCCAATAGGTGTGTTTGTGTCATTGGATGATCAATTAGGTCATTTTCGTCCTCCCTAGGCTTATTCATTTCCAATTAGGGTTTTTAACCAATCTTGTGCATCCAACAAGTTTGTTTATGTAATTGAATTAATATTTAGGTCATTTTCGTCCTCCCTAGGCATATTCTTTTCCAATTAGGGTTTTTAACCAATCTTGTGCATCCAATAGGTGTGTTTGTGTCATTGGATGATCAATTAGGTCATTTTCGTCCTCCCTAGGCTTATTCTTGTCCAAGTAGGGTTTTTAACCAATCTTGTGCATCCAATAGGTGTGTTTGTGTCATTGGATGATCAATTAGGTCATTTTCGTCCTCCCTAGGCTTATTCTTGTCCAATTAGGGTTTTTAACCAATCTTGTGCATCCAACAAGTTAGTTTATGTCATTGAATTAATATTTAGGTCATTTTCGTCCTCCCTAGGCATATTCTTGTCCAATTAGGGTTTTTAACCAATCTTGTGCATCCAATAGGTGTGTTTGTGTCATTGGATGATCAATTAGGTCATTTTCGTCCTCCCTAGGCATATTCTTGTCCAATTAGGGTTTTTAACCAATCTTGTGCATCCAATAGGTGTGTTTGTGGCAATGGATGATCAATTAGGTCATTTTCGTCCTCCCTAGGCTTATTCTTGTATAATTAGGGCTTTTAACCAATCTTGTGCATCCAATAGGTTTGTTTGTGTCATTGGATGATCAATTAGGTCATTTTCGTTCTCCCTAGGCTTATTCTTGTCCAATTAGGGTTTTTAACCAATCTTGTGCATCCAATAGGTGTGTTTGTCTCATTGGATGATCAATTAGGTCATTTTCGTCCTCCCTAGGCTTATTCTTGTCCAATTAGGGTTTTGAACCAATCTTGTGTATCCAATAAGTTCTTTTGTGTCATTGGATTTACATTTAGGTCATTTTCGTCGTCCCCAGGCATATTCTTGTGCAATTAGGGTTTTTAACCAATCTTGTGCATCCAATAGGTGTGTTTGTGTCATTGGATGATCAATTAGGTCATTTTCGTCATCCCTAGGCTTATTCTTGTCCAATTAGGGTTTTTAACCAATCTTGTGCATCCAATAACTTTGTTTGTGTCATTGAATTAATATTTAGGTCATTTTCGTCCTCCCTAGGCATATTCTTGTCCAATTAGGGTTTTTAACCAATCTTGTGCATCCAATAGGTGTGTTTGTGTCATTGGATGATCAATTAGGTCATTTTCGTCCTCCCTAGGCATATTCTTGTCCAATTAGGGTTTTTAACCAATCTTGTGCATCCAATAGGTGTGTTTGTGTCATTGGATGATCAATTAGGTCATTTTCGTCCTCCCTAGGCATATTCTTGTCCAATTAGGGTTTTTAACCAATCTTGTGCATCCAATAAGTTCATTGGTGTCATTGGATGATCAATTAGGTCATTTTCGTCCTCACTAGGCATATTCTTGTCCAACTAGGGTTTTAAACCAATCTTGTGCATCTAATAGGTGTGTTTGTGTCATTGGATGATCAATTAGGTCGTTTTCGTCCTCCCTAGGCCTATTCTTGTCCAATTAGGGTTTTTAACCAATCTTGTGCATCCAATAGGTGTGCTTGTGTCATTGGATGATCAATTAGGTCATTTTCGTCCTCCCTAGGCTTATTCTTGTCCAATTAGGGTTTTTAACCAATCTTGTGCATCCAATAACTTTGTTTGTGTCATTGAATTAATATTTAGGTCATTTTCGTCCTCCATAGGCATATTCTTGTCCAACTTGGGTTTTTAACCAATCTTGTGCATCCAATAGGTGTGTTTGTGTCATTGGATGATCAATTAGGTCATTTTCGTCCTCCATAGGCTTATTCTTGTCCAATTAGGGTTTTTAACCAATCTTGTGCATCCAATAAGTTGAGTTGTGTCATTGGATTAAAATTTAGGTCATTTTTATCCTCCCTATGTTTACTCTTGTCCAATTAGGGTTTTTAACCAATCTTGTGCATCCAATAAGTTCATTTGTGTCATTGGATTAACATTTAGGTCATTTTCGTCCTCCCTAGGCATATTCTTGTCCAATTAGGGTTTTTAACCAATCTTGTGCATCCAATAGGTGTGTTTGTGTCATTGGATGATCAATTAGGTCATTTTCGTCCTCCCTAGGCTTATTCTTGTCCAATTAGTGTTTTTAACCAATCTTGTGCATCCAATAAGTTCATTTGTGTCATTGGATTAACAGTTAGGTCATTTTCGTCCTCCCTAGGCATATTCTTGTCCAATTAGGGTTTTTAACCAATCTTGTGCATCCAATAGGTGTGTTTGTGTCATTGGATGATCAATTAGGTCATTTTCGTCCTCCCTAGGCTTATTCTTGTCCAATTAGGGTTTTTAACCAATCTTGTGCATCCAATAACTTTGTTTGTGTCATTGAATTAATATTTAGGTCATTTTCGTCCTCCCTAGGCATATTCTTGTCCAATTAGGAATTTTAACCAATCTTGTGCTTCCAATAGGTGTGTTTGTGTCATTGGATGATCAATTAGGTCATTTTCATCCTCCCTAGACTTATTCTTGTCCAATTAGGGTTTTTAACCAATCTTGTGCATCCAATAAGTTCATTTGTGTCATTGAATTAATATTTAGGTCATTTTCGTCCTCCCTAGGCATATTCTTGTCCAATTAGGGTTTTTAACCAATCTTGTGCATCCAATAGGTGTGTTTGTGTCATTGGATGATCAATTAGGTCATTTTCGTCCTCCCTAGGCTTATTCTCGTCCAATTAGGATTTTTAACCAATCTTGTCCATCCAATAAGTTCATTTGTGTCATTGGATTAACATTTAGGTCATTTTCGTCCTTCCTAGGCATATTCTTGTCCAATTAGGTTTTTTAACCAATCTTGTGCTTCCAATAGGTGTGTTTGTGTCATTGGATGATCAATTAGGTCATTTTCGTCCTCCCTAGGCTTATTCTTGTCCAATTAGGGTTTTTAACCAATCTTGTGCATCCAATAACTTTGTTTGTGTCATTGAATTAATATTTAGGTCATTTTCGTCCTC
This sequence comes from Cicer pinnatifidum, assembly GCA_037974775.1. Classification (NCBI taxonomy): domain Eukaryota; kingdom Viridiplantae; phylum Streptophyta; class Magnoliopsida; order Fabales; family Fabaceae; genus Cicer; species Cicer pinnatifidum. The sequence goes on along the minus strand of JBBPBR010001493.1, from coordinate 321,459 downwards.
CCTAGGCTTATTCTTGTCCAATTAGGGTTTTTAACCAATCTTGTGCATCCAATAACTTTGTTTGTGTCATTGAATTAACAGTTAGGTCATTTTCGTCCTCCCTAGGCATATTCTTGTCCAATTAGGGTTTTTAACCAATCTTGTGCATCCAATAGGTGTGTTTGTGTCATTGGATGATCAATTAGGTCATTTTCGTCCTCCCTAGGCATGTACTTGTCCAATTAGGGTTTTTAACCAATCTTGTGCATCCAATAAGTTGAGTTGTGTCATTGGATTAACATTTAGGTCATTTTCGTCCTCCCTAGGCTTATTCTTGTCCAATTAGGGTTTTTAACCAATCTTGTGCATCCAATAAGTTGAGTTGTGTCATTGGATTAACATTTAGGTCATTTTCGTCCTCGCTAGGCATATTCTTGTCCAATTAGGGTTTTTAACCAATCTTGTGCATCCAATAGGTGTGTTTGTGTCATTGGATGATCAATTAGGTTATTTTCGTCCTCCCTAGGCTTATTCTTGTCCAATTAGGGTTTTTAACCAATCTTGTGCATCCAATAGGTGTGTTTGTGTCATTGGATGACCGATTAGGTCATTTTCGTCCTCCCTAGGCATATTCTTGTCCAATTAGGGTTTTTAACCAATCTTGTGCATCCAATAGGTGTGTTTGTGTCATTGGATGATCAATTAGGTCATTTTCGTCCTCCCTAGGCTTATTCTTGTCCAATTAGGGTTTTTAACCAATCTTGTGCATCCAATAAGTTGAGTTGTGTCATTGGATTAAGATTTAGGTCATTTTCGTCCTCCCTAGGCTTATTCTTGTCCAATTAGGGTTTTTAACCAATCTTGTGCATCCAATACATTCATTTGTGTCATTGGATTAACATTTAGGTCATTTTCTTCCTCCCTAGGCATATTCTTGTCCAATTAGAGTTTTAGACCAATCTTGTGCATCCAATAGGTGTGTTTGTATCATTGGATGATCAATTAGGTCATTTTTGTCCTCCCTAGGCATATTCTTGTCCAATTAGGGTTTTTAACCAATCTTGTGCATCCAATAGGTGTGTTTGTGTCATTGGATGATCAATTAGGTCATTTTCGTCCTCCCTAGGCATATTCTTGTCCAATTAGGGTTTTTAACCAATCTTGTGCATCCTATAAGTTCTTTTGTGTCATTGGATGATCAATTAGGTCATTTTCGTCCTCCCTAGGCATATTCTTGTTAAATTAGGGTTTTTAACCGATCTTGTGCATCCAATAGGTGTGTTTGTGTCATTGGATGATCAATTAGGTTATTTTCGTCCTCCCAAGGCATATTCTTGTCCAATTAGGGTTTTTAACTAATCTTGTGCATCCTATAAGTTCATTTGTGTCATTGGATGATCAATTAGGTCATTTTCGTCCTCCCTAGGCATATTCTTGTTAAATTAGGGTTTTTAACCGATCTTGTGCATCCAATAGGTGTGTTTGTGTCATTGGATGATCAATTAGGTTATTTTCGTCCTTCCAAGGCATATTCTTGTCCAATTAGGGTTTTTAACCAATCTTGTGCATCCTATAAGTTCATTTGTGTCATTGGATTAACATTTAGGTCATTTTCGTCCTCCCAAGGCATATTCTTGTCCAATTAGGGTTTTTAACCAATCTTGTGCATCCAATAGGTGTGTTTGTGTCATTGGATGATCAATTAGGTTATTTTCGTCCTCCCTAGGCTTATTCTTGTCCTATTAGAGTTTTTAACCAATCTTGTGCATCCTATAAGTTCATTTGTGTCATTGGATTAACATTTAGGTCATTTTCGTCCTCCCTAGGCATATTCTTGTCCAATTAGGGTTTTTAACCAATCTTGTGCATCCAATAGGTGTGTTTGTGTCATTGGATGATCAATTAGGTTATTTTCGTCCTCCCTAGGCTTATTCTTGTCCAATTAGGGTTTTTAACAAATCTTGTGCATCCAATAAGTTCATTTGTGTCATTGGATGATCAATTAGGTCATTTTCCTCCTCCCTAGGCATATTCTTGTCCAATTAGGGTTTTTAACCAATCTTGTGCATCCAATAGGTGTGTTTGTGTCATTGGATGATCAATTAGGTCATTTTCGTCCTTTCTATGCTTATTCTTGTCCAATTAGGATTTTTAACCAATCTTGTGCATCCAATAAGTTCATTTGTGTCATTGGACGATCAATTAGGTCATTTTCGTCCTCCCTAGGCATATTCTTATCCAATTAGGGTTTTTAACCAATCTTGTGCATCCAATAGGTGTGTTTGTGTAATTGGATGATCAATTAGGTCATTTTCGTCCTTTCTATGCTTATTCTTGTCCAATTAGGGTTTTTAACCAATCTTGTGCATCCAATAACTTTGTTTGTGTCATTGAATTAATATTTAGGTCATTTTCGTCCTCCCTAGGCATATTCTTGTCCAATTAGGGTTTTTAACCAATCTTGTGCATCCAATAGGTGTGTTTGTGTCATTGGATGATCAATTAGGTCATTTTCGTCCTCCCTAGGCTTATTCTTGTCCAATTAGGGTTTTTAACAAATCTTGTGCATCCAATAAGTTTGTTTGTTTCATTGAATTAATATTTAGGTCATTTTCGTCCTCCCTAGGCATATTCTTGTCCAATTAGGGTTTTTAACCAATCTTGTGCATCCAATAGGTGTGTTTGTGGCATTGGATGATCAATTAGGTCATTTTCGTCCTCCCTAGGCTTATTCTTGTCCAATTAGGGTTTTTAACCAGTCTTGTGCATCCAATAAGTTCATTTGTGTCATTTGATTAACATTTAGGTCATTTTCGTCCTCCCTAGGCATATTCTTGTCCAATTAGGGTTTTTAACCAATCTTGTGCATCCAATAGGTGTGTTTGTGGCATAGGATGATCAATTAGGTAATTTTCGTCCTCCCTAGGCTTATTCTTGTCCAATTAGGGTTTTTAACCAATCTTGTGCATCCAATAAGTTCATTTGTGTCATTTGATTAACATTTAGGTCATTTTCGTCCTCCCTAGGCATATTCTTGTCCATTTAGGCTTTTTAACCAATCTTGTGCTTCCAATAGGTGTGTTTGTGTCATTGGATAATCAATTAGGTCATTTTCGTCCTGCCTAGGCATATTCTTGTCCAATTAGGGTTTTTAACCAATCTTGTGCATCCAATAGGTTTGTTTGTGGCATTGGATGATCAATTAGGTCATTTTCGTCCTCCCTAGGCTTATTCTTGTCCAATTAGGGTTTTTAACCAATCTTGTGCATCCAATAAGTTCATTTGTGTCATTTGATTAACATTTAGGTCATTTTCGTCCTCCCTAGGCATATTCTTGTCCATTTAGGGTTTTTAACCAATCTTGTGCTTCCAATAGGTGTGTTTGTGTCATTGGATAATCAATTAGGTCATTTTCGTCCTGCCTAGGCATATTCTTGTCCAATTAGGGTTTTTAACCAATCTTGTGCATCCAATAGGTGTGTTTGTGTCATTGGATGATCAATTAGGTCATTTTCCTCATCCCTAGGCTTATTCTTGTCCAATTAGGGTTTTTAACCAATCTTGTGCATCCAATAACTTTGTTTGTGTCATTGAATTAATATTTAGGTCATATTCGTCCTCCCTAGGCATATTCTTGTCCAATTAGGGTTTTTAACCAATCTTGTGCATCCAATAGGTGTGTTTGTGGCATTGGATGATCAATTAGGTCATTTTCGTCCTCCCTAGGCTTATTCTTGTCCAATTAGGGTTTTTAACCAATCTTGTGCATCCAATAAGTTGATTTGTGTCATTGGATTAACATTTAGGTCATTTTCGTCCTCCCTAGGCTGATTCTTGTCCAATTAGGGTTTTTAACCAATCTTGTGCATCCAATAAGTTGAGTTGTGTCATTGGATTAACATTTAGGTCATTTTCGTCCTCCCTAGGCTTATTCTTGTCCAATTAGGGTTTTTAACCAATCTTGTGCACCCAATAAGTTCATTTGTGTCATTGGATTAACATTTAGGTCATTTTCGTCCTCCCTTGGCATATTCTTGCCCAATTAGGGTTTTTAACTAATCTTGTGCATCCAATAGGTGTGTTTGTGTCATTGGATGATCAATTAGGTTATTTTCATCCTCCCTAGGCTTATTCTTGTCCAATTAGGGTTTTTAACCAATCTTTTGCATCCAATAGGTGTGTTTGTGTCATTGGATGATCAATTAGGTCATTTTCGTCCTCCCTAGGCTTATTCTTGTCCAATTAGGGTTTTTAACCAATCTTGTGCATCCAATAAGTTTGTGTGTTTCATTGAATTAATATTTAGGTCATTTTCGTCCTCCCTAGGCATATTCTTGTCCAATTAGGGTTTTTAACCAATCTTGTGCATCCAATAGGTGTGTTTGTGTCATTGGATGATCAATTAGGTCATTTTCGTCCTCCCTAGGCATATTCTTGTCCAATTAGGGTTTTTAACCAATCTTGTGCATCCAATAGGTGTGTTTGTGGCAATGGATGATCAATTTGGTCGTTTTCGTCCTCCCTAGGCTTATTCTTGTCCAATTAGGGTTTTTAACCAATCTTGTGCATCCAACAAGTTTGTTTATGTCATTGAATTAATATTTAGGTCATTTTCGTCCTCCCTAGGCATATTCTTGTCCAATTAGGGTTTTTAACCAATCTTGTGCATCCAATAGGTGTGTTTGTGTCATTGGATGATCAATTAGGTCATTTTCGTCCTCCCTAGGCATATTCTTGTCCAATTAGGGTTTTTAACCAATCTTGTGCATCCAATAGGTGTGTTTGTGGCAATGGATGATCAATTTGGTCATTTTCGTCCTCCTTAGGCTTATTCTTGTCCAATTAGGGTTTTTAACCAATCTTGTGCATCCAATAGGTGTGTTTGTGTCATTGGATGATCAATTAGGTCATTTTCGTCCTCCCTAGGCTTATTCTTGTCAAATTAGGGTTTTTAACCAAACTTTTGCATCCAATAGGTGTGTTTGTGTCATTGGATGATCAATTAGGTCATTTTCGTCCTCCCTAGGCATATTCTTGTCCAATTAGGGTTTTTAACCAATCTTGTGCATCCAATAGGTGTGTTTGTGTCATTGGATGATCAATTAGGTCATTTTCGTCCTCCCTAGGCTTATTCTTGTCCAATTAGGGTTTTTAACCAATCTTGTGCATCCAATAAGTTCATTAGTGTCATTGGATGATCAATTAGGTCATTTTCGTCCTCCCTAGGCATATTATTATCCAATTAGGGTTTTTAACCAATCTTGTGCATCCAATAAGTTTGTTTGTGTCATTGAATTAATATTTAGGTCATTTTCGTCCTCCCTAGGCATATTCTTGTCCAATTAGGGTTTTTAACCAATCTTGTGCATCCAATAGGTGTGTTTGTGTCATTGGATGATCAATTAGGTCATTTTCGTCCTCCCTAGGCATATTCTTGTCCAATTAGGGTTTTTAACCAATCTTGTGCATCCAATAGGTGTGTGTGTCATTGGATGATCAATTAGGTTATTTTCGTCCTCCCTAGGCTTATTCTTGTCCAATTAGGGTTTTTAACCAATCTTGTGCATCCAATAAGTTGAGTTGTGTCATTGGATTAACATTTAGGTCATTTTCGTCATCCCTAGGCTTATTCTTGTCCAATTAGGGTTTTTTTTACCAATCTTGTGCATCCAATAGGTGTGTTTGTGTCATTGGATGATCAATTAGGTCATTTTCGTCCTCCATAGGCTTATTCTTCTCCAATTAGGGTTTTTAACCAATCTTGTGCATCCAATAAGTTGAGTTGTGTCATTGGATTAACATTTAGGTCATTTTCGTCCTCCCTAGGCTTATTCTTGTCCAATTAGGGTTTTTAACCAATCTTGTGCATCCAATAAGTTCATTTGTGTCATTGGATTAACATTTAGGTCATTTTCGTCCTCCCTAGGCATATTCTTGTCCAATTAGGGTTTTTAACCAATCTTGTGCTTCCAATAGGTGTGTTTGTTATATTGGATGATCAATTAGGTCATTTCCGTCCTCCCTAGGCTTATTCTTGTCCAATTAGGGTTTTTAACCAATCTGGTGCATCCAATAAGTTTGTTTATGTCATTGAATTAATATTTAGGTCATTTTCGTCCTCCCTAGGTATATTCTTGTCCAATTAGGGTTTTTATACAAATCTTGTGCATCCAATAGGTGTGTTTGTGTCATTGGATGATCAATTAGGTCATTTTCGTCCTCCCTAGGCATATTCTTGTCCGATTAGGGTTTTTAACCAATTTTGTGCATCCAATAAGTTTGTTTATGTCATTGAATTAATATTTAGGTCATTTTCGTCCTCCCTAGGCATATTCTTGTCCAATTAGGGTTTTTAACCAATCTTGTGCATCCAATAGGTGTGTTTGTGTCATTGGATGATCAATTAGGTCATTTTCGTCCTCCCTAGGCTTATTCTTGTCCAATTAGGGTTTTTAACCAATCTTGTGCATCCAATAAGTTCTTTTGTGTCATTGGATTAACATTTAGGTCATTTTCATCCTCCCTAGGCATATTCTTGTCCAATTAGGGTTTTTAACCAATCTTGTGCATCCAATAGGTGTGTTTGTGTCATTGGATGATCAATTAGGTCATTTTCTTCCTCCCTATGCTTATTCTTGTCCAATTAGGGTTTTTAACCAATCTTGTGTATCCAATAAGTTTGTTTGTTTCATTGAATTAATATTTAGGTCATTTTCGTCCTCCCTAGGCTTAATCTTGTCCAATAAGGGTTTTTAACCAATCTTGTGCATCCAATAAGTTCATTTGTGTCATTGCATGATCAATTAGGTCATTTTCGTCCTCCCTAGGCTTATTCATGTCCAATTAGGGTTTTTAACCAATCTTGTGCATCCAATAAGTTCATTTGTGTCATTGGATTAACATTTAGGTCATTTTCGTCCTCCCTAGGCTTATTCTTGTCCAATTAGGGTTTTTAACCAATCTTGTGCATCCAATAGGTGTGTTTGTGTCATTGGATGATCAATTAGGTCATTTTCGTCCTCCCTAGGCATATTCTTGTCCAATTAGGGTTTTTAACCAATCTTGTGCATCCAATAGGTGTGTTTTTGTCATTGGATGATCAATTAGGTCATTTTCGTCCTCCATAGGCTTATTCTTGTCCAATTAGGGTTTTTAACCAATCTTGTGCATCCAATAATTTCATTTGTGTCATTGGATTAACATTAGGTCATTTTCGTCCTCCCTAGGCATATTCTTGTCCAATTAGGGTTTTTAACCAATCATGTGCATCCAATAAGTTCATTTGAGTCATTGGATTAACATTTAGGTCATTTTCGTCCTCCATAGGCATATTCTTGCCCAATTACGGTTTTTAACCAATCTTGTGCTTCCAATACGTGTGTTTGTGTCATTGGATGATCAATTAGATCATTTTCGTCCTCCCTAGGCTTATTCTTGTCCAATTAGGGTTTTTAACCAATCTTGTGCATCCAACAAGTTTGTTTATGTCATTGAATTAATATTTAGGTCATTTTCGTCCTCCCTAGGCATATTCTTGTCCAATTAGGGTTTTTAACCAATCTTGTGCATCCAATAGGTGTGTTTGTGTCATTGGATGATCAATTAGGTCATTTTCGTCCTTCCTAGGCTTATTCTTGTCTAATTAGGGTTTTTAACCAATCTTGTGCATCCAATAAGTTCATTTGTGTCATTTGATTAACATTTAGGTCATTTTCGTCCTCCCTAGGCATATTCTTGTCCAATTAGGGTTTTTAACCAATCTTGTGCATCCAATAGGTGTGTTTGTGGCATTGGATGATCAATTAGGTCATTTTCGTCCTCCCTAGGCTTATTCTTGTCCAATTAGGGTTTTTAACCAATCTTGTGCATCCAATAAGTTCATTTGTGTCATTTGATTAACATTTAGGTCATTTTCGTCCTCCCTAGGCATATTCTTGTCCAATTAGGGGTTTTAACCAATCTTGTGCTTCCAATAGGTATGTTTGTGTTATTGGATAATCAATTAGGTCATTTTCGTCCTACCTAGGCTTATTCTTGTCCAATTAGGGTTTTTAACCAATCTTGTGCATCCAATAAGTTTGTTTGTGTCATTGAATAAATATTTAGGTCATTTTCGTCCTCCCTAGGCATATTCTTGTCCAATTAGGGTTTTTAACCAATCTTGTGCATCCAATAGGTGTGTTTGTGTCATTGGATGATCAATTAGGTCATTTTCGTCATCACTAGGCTTATTCTTGTCCAATTAGGGTTTTTAACCAATCTTGTGCATCCAATAAGTCGAGTTGTGTCATTGGATTAACATTTAGGTCATTTTCGTCCACCCTAGGCTTATTCTTGTCCAATTAGGGTTTTTAACCAATCTTGTGCATCCAATAAGTTGAGTTGTGTCATTGGATTAACATTTAGGTCATTTTCGTCCTCCCTAGGCATATTCTTGTCCAATTTGGGTTTTTAACCAATCTTATGCATCCAATTGGTGTGTTTGTTTCATTGGATGACCATTTAGGTCATTTTCGTCCTACCTAGGCTTATTCTCGACCAATTAGGGTTTTTAACCAATCTTGTGCATCCAATAAGTTGAGTTGTGTCATTGGAATCACATTTAGGTCATTTTCGTCCTCCCTTGGCATATTCTTGTCCAATTAGGGTTTTTAACTAATCTTGTGTATCCAATAGGTGTGTTTGTGTCATTGGATGATCAATTTGGTCATTTTCGTCCTCCCTAGGTTTATTCTTGTCCAATTAGGGTTTTTAAACAATTTTGTGCATCCAATAAGTTTGTTTGTTTCATTGAATTAATATTTAGGTCACTTTTGTCCTCCCTAGGCATATTCTTGTCCAATTAGGGTTTTTAACGAATCTTGTGCATCCAATAGGTGTGTTTGTGTCATTGAATTAATATTTAGGTCATTTTTGTCCTCCCTAGGCATATTCTTGTCCAATTAGGGTTTTTAACCAATCTTGTGCATCCAATAGGTGTGTTTGTGGCAATGGATGATCAATTAGGTCATTTTCGTCCTCCCTAGGCTTATTCTTGTCCAATTAGGGCTTTTAACCAATCTTGTGCATCCAATAGGTGTGTTTGTGTCATTGGATGATCAATTAGGTCATTTTTGTCCTCCCTAGGCTTATTCTTGTCCAATTAGGGTTTTTAACCAATCTTGTGCATCCAATAAGTTGAGTTGTTTCATTGGATTAACATTTAGGTCATTTTCGTCCTCCGTAGGCTTATTCTTGTCCAATTAGGGTTTTTAACCAATCTTGTGCATCCAATAAGTTCATTTGTGTCATTGGATTAACATTTAGGTCATTTTCGTCCTCCCTAGGCATATTCTTGTCCAATTAGGGTTTTTTATCAATCTTGTGCTTCCAATAGGTGTGTCTGTGTCATTGGATGATCAATTAGGTCATTTTCGTCCTCCCTAGGCTTATTCTTCTCCAATTAGGGTTTTTAACCAATCTTGTGCATCCAATAAGTTTGTTTGTTTCATTGAATTAATATTTAGGTCATTTTCGTCCTCCCTAGGCATATTCTTGTCCAATTAGGGTTTTTAACCAATCTTGTGCATCCAATAGGTGTGTTTGTGTCATTGGATGATCAATTAGGTCATTTTCGTCCTCCCTAGGCTTATTCTTGTCCAATTAGGGTTTTTAACCAATCTTGTGCATCCAATAAGTTGAGTTGTGTCATTGGATTAACATTTAGGTCATTTTCGTCCTCCCTAGGCTTATTCTTGTCCAATTAGGGTTTTTAACCAATCTTGTGCATCCAATAGGTGTGTTTGTGTCATTGGATGATCAATTAGGTCATTTTCGCCCTCCATAGGCTTATTCTTGTCCAATTAGGGTTTTTAACCAATCTTTTGCATCCAATAAGTTGAGTTGTGTCATTGGATTAACATTTAGGTCATTTTCGTCCTCCCTAGGCTTATTCTTGTCCAATTAGGGTTTTTAACCAATCTTGTGCATCCAATAAGTTCATTTGTGTCATTGGATTAACATTTAGGTCATTTTCGTCCTCCCTAGGCATATTCTTGTCCAATTAGGATTTTTAACCAATCTTGTGCATCCAATAGGTGTGTTTGTGTCATAGGATGACCAATTAGGTCATTTTCGTCCTCCCTAGGCATATTCTTGTCCAATTAGGGTTTTTAACCAATCTTGTGCATCCATTAGGTGTGTTTGAGGCAATGGATGATCAATTATGTCATTTTCGTCCACCCTAGGCGTATTCTAGTCAAATTAGGGTTTTTAACCAATCTTGTGCATCCAATAGGTGTGTTTGTGTCATTGGATGATCAATTAGGTCATTTTCGTCCTCCCTATGCTTATTCTTGTCCAATTAGGGTTTTTAACCAAACTTGTGCATCCAATAGGTGTGTTTGTGTCATTGGATGATCAATTAGGTCATTTTCGTCCTCCCTAGGCATATTCTTGTCCAATTAGGGTTTTTAACCAATCTTGTGCATCCAATAGGTGTGTTTGTGTCATTGGATGATCAAATAGGTCATATTCGTCCTCCCTAGGCTTATTCTTGTCCAATTACGGTTTTTAACCAATCTTGTGCATCCGATAAGTTTGTTTGTGTCATTGAATTAATATTTAGGTCATTTTCGTCCTCCCTAGGCATATTCTTGTCCAATTAGGGTTTTTAACCAATCTTGTGCATCCAATAGGTGTGTTTGTGTCATTGGATGATCAATTAGGTCATTTTCGTCCTCCCTAGGCTTATTCTTGTCCAATTAGGATTTTTAACCAATCTTGTGCATGCAATAGGTGTTTTTGTGTCATTGGATGATCAATTAGGTCATTTTCGTCCTCCCTAGGCTTATTCTTGTCCAATTAGGGTTTTTAACCAATCTTGTGCATCCGATAAGTTTGTTTGTGTCATTGAATTAATATTTAGGTCATTTTCGTCCTCCCTAGGCATATTCTTGTCCAATTAGGGTTTTTAACCAATCTTGTGCATCCAATAGGTGTGTTTGTGTCATTGGATGATCAATTAGGTCATTTTCGTCCTCCCTAGGCTTATTCTTGTCCAATTAGGATTTTTAACCAATCTTGTGCATACGATAAGTTTGTTTGCGTCATTGAATTAATATTTAGGTCATTTTCGTCCTCCCTAGGCATATTCTTGTCCAATTAGGGTTTTTAACCAATCTTGTGCATCCAATAGGTGTGTTTGTGTCATTGGATGATCAATTAGGTCATTTTCGTCCTCCCTAGGCTTATTCTTGTCCAATTAGGGTTTTAACCAATCATGAGCATCCAATAGGTGTGTTTGTGTCATTGGATGATCAATTAGGTCATTTTCGTCCTCCCTAGGCTTATTCTTGTCCAATTAGGGTTTTTAACCTATCTTGTGCATCCAACAAGTTTGTTTATGTCATTGAATTAATATTTAGGTCATTTTCGTCCTCCCTAGGCATATTCTTGTCCAATTAGGGTTTTTAACCAATCTTGTGCATCCAATAGGTGTGTTTGTGTCATTGGATGATCAATTAGGTCATTTTCGTCCTCCCTAGGCATATTCTTGTCCAATTAGGGTTTTTAACCAATTTTGTTCATCCAATAAGTTTGTTTATGTCATTGAATTGATATTTAGGTCATTTTCGTCCTCCCTAGGCATATTCTTGTCCAATTAGGGTTTTTAACCAATCTTGTGCATCCAATAGGTGTGTTTGTGTCATTGGATGATCAATTAGGTCATTTTCGTCCTCCCTAGGCATATTCTTGTCCAATTAGGGTTTTTAACCAATCTTGTGCATCCAATAGGTGTGTTTGTGTCATTGGATGATCAATTAGGTCATTTACGTCCTCCCTAGGCCTATTCTTGTCAAATTAGGGTTTTTAACCAATCTTGTGCATCCAATAACTTTGTTTGTGTAATTGAATTAATATTTAGGTCATTTTCGTCCTCCCTAGGCATATTCTTGTCCAATTAGGGTTTTTAACCAATCTTGTGCATCCAATAGGTGTGTTTGTGTCATTGGATGATCAATTAGGTCATTTTCGTCCTCCCTAGGCATATTCTTGTCCAATTAGGGTTTTTAACCAATCTTGTGCATCCAATAGGTGTGTTTGTGTCATTGGATGATCAATTAGGTCATTTTCGTCCTCCCTAGGCTTATTCTTGTCCAATTAGGGTTTTTAACCAATCTTGTGCATCCAATACGTTCATTTGTGTCATTGGATTAACATTTTGGTCATTTTCGTCCTCCCTAGGCATATTCTTGCTCATTTAGAGTTTTAGACCAATCTTGTGCATCCAATAGGTGTGTTTGTGTCATTGGATGATCAATTAGGTAATTTTCGTCCTCCCAAAGCTTATTCTTGTCCAATTAGGGTTTTTAACTAATCTTGTGCATCCAATAAGTTCATTTGTGTCATTGGATGATCAATTAGGTCATTTTCGTCCTCCCTAGGCATATTCTTGTCCAATTAGGGTTTTTAACCAATCTTGTGCATCCAATAGGTGTGTTTGTGTCATTGGATGATCAATTAGGTCATTTTCGTCCTCCCTAGGCTTATTCTTGTCCAATTAGGGTTTTTAACCGATGTTGTGCATCCAATAGGTGTGTTTGTGTCGTTGGTTGATCAATTAGGTCATTTTCATCCTCCCTAGGCATATTCTTGTCCAATTAGGGTTTTTAACCAATCTTGTGCATCTAATAGGTGTGTTTGTGTCATTGGATGATCAATTAGGTCATTTTCGTCCTCCCTAGGCTTATTCTTGTCCAATTAGGGTTTTTAACCAATCTTGTGCATCCGATAAGTTTGTTTGTGTCATTGAATTATATTTAGGTCATTTTCGTCCTCCCTAGGCATATTCTTGTCCAATTAGGGTTTTTAACCAATCTTGTGCATCCAATAGGTGTGTTTGTGTCATTGGATGATCAATTAGGTCATTTTCGTCCTCCCTAGGCTTATTCTTGTCCAATTAGGGTTTTTAACCAATCTTGTGCATCCAATAAGTTGAGTTGTGTCATTGGATTAACATTTAGGTCATTTTCGTCCTCCCTAGGCTGATTCTTGTCCAATTAGGGTTTTTAACCAATCTTGTGCATCCAATAGGTATGTTTGTGTCATTGGATGACAATTTGGTCATTTTCGTCCTCCATAGGCTTATTCTTGTCCAATTAGGGTTTTTAACCAATCTTGTGCATCCAATAAGTTGAGTTGTGTCATTGGATTAACATTTAGGTCATTTTCGTCCTCCCTAGGCTTATTCTTGTCCAATTAGGGTTTTTAACCAATCTTGTGCACCCAATAAGTTCATTTGTGTCATTGGATTAACATTTAGGTCGTTTTCGTCCTCCATAGGCATATTCTTGCCCAATTAGGGTTTTTAACTAATCTTGTGCATCCAATAGGTGTGTTTGTGTCATTGGATGATCAATTAGGTTATTTTCATCCTCCCTAGGCTTATTCTTGTCCAATTAGGGTTTTTAACCAATCTTTTGCATCCAATAGGTGTGTTTGTGTCATTGGATGACCAATTAGGTCATTTTCGTCCTCCCTAGGCATATTCTTGTCCAATTAAGGTTTTTAACCAATCTTGTGCATCCCATAGGTGTGTTTGTGGCAATGGATGATCAATTAGGTCATTTTCGTCCTCCCAAGGCTTATTCTTGTCCAATTAGGGTTTTTAACCAATCTTGTGCATCCAATAGGTGTGTTTGTGTCATTGGATGATCAATTAGGTCATTTTCGTCCTCCCTAGGCTTATTCTTGTCCAATTAGGGTTTTTAACCAATCTTGTGCATCCAATAGGTGTGTTTGTGTAATTGAATTAATATTTAGGTCATTTTCGTCCTCCCTAGGCATATTCTTGTCCAATTAGGGTTTTTAACCAATCTTGTGCATCCAATAGGTGTGTTTGTGTCATTGGATGATCAATTAGGTCATTTTCGTCCTCCCTAGGCATATTCTTGTCCAATTAGGGTTTTTAACCAATCTTGTGCATCCAATAGGTGTGTTTGTGTCATTGGATGCTCAATTAGGTTATTTTCGTCCTCCCTAGGCATATTCTTGTCCAATTAGGGTTTTTAACTAATCTTGTGCATCCAATACGTTCATTTGTGTCATTGGATAATCAATTAGGTCATTTTCGTCCTCCCTAGGCATATTCTTGTCCAATTAGGGTTTTAAACCAATCTTGTGCATCCCATAGGTGTGTTTGTGTCATTGGATGATCAATTAGGTCATTTTCGTCCTCCCTAGGCATATTCTTGTCCAATTAGGGTTTTTAACCAATCTTGTGCATCCAATAGGTGTGTTTGTGTCATTGGATGATCAATTAGGTCATTTTCGTCCTCCCTAGGCTTATTCTTGTCCAATTAGGGTTTTTAACCAATCTTGTGCATCCAATAAGTTCATTTGTGTCATTGGATTAACATTTAGGTAATTTTCGTCCATCCTAGGCATATTCTTGTCCAATTAGGGTTTTTAACCAATCTTGTGCATCCAATAGGTGTGTTTGTGTCATTGGATGATCAATTAGGTTATTTTCGTCCTCCCTAGGCTTATTCTTGTCCAATTAGGGTTTTTAACCAGTCTTGTGCATCCAATAGGTGTGTTTGTGTCATTGGATGATCAATTAGGTCATTTTCGTCCTCCCTAGGATTATTCTTGTCCAATTAGGGTTTTTAACCAATCTTGTGCATCCAATAAGTTCATTTGTGTCATTGGATGATCAATTAGGTCATTTTCGTCCTCCCTATGCATATTCTTGTCCAATTAGGGTTTTTAACCAATCTTGTGCATCCAATAGGTGTGTTTGTGGCAATGGATGATCAATTAGGTCATTTTCGTCCTCCCTAGGCTTATTCTTGTCCAATTAGGGTTTTTAACCAATCTTGTGCATCCAATAAGTTGAGTTGTTTCATTGGATTAACATTTAGGTCATTTTCGTCCTCCGTAGGCTTATTCTTGTCCAATTAGGGTTTTTAACCAATCTTGTGCATCCAATAAGTTCATTTGTGTCATTGGATTAACATTTAGGTCATTTTCGTCCTCCCTAGGCATATTCTTGTCCAATTAGGATTTTTAACCAATCTTGTGGATCCAATAGGTGTGTTTGTGTCATTGGATGATCAATAAGGTCATTTTCGTCCTCCCTAGGCTTATTCTTGTCCAATTAGGGTTTTTAACCAATCTTGTGCATCCAATAGGTGTGTTTGTGTCATTGGATGATCAATTAGGCCATTTTCATCCTCCCTAGGCTTATTCTTGTCCAATTAGGGTTTTTAACGAATCTTGTGCATCCAATAGGTGTGTTTGTGTCATTGGATGATCAATTAGGTCATTTTCGTCCTCCCTAGGCTTATTCTTGTCCAGTTAGGGTTTTTAGCCAATCTTGTGCATCCAATAAGTTGATTTGTGTCATTGGATTAACATTTTGGTCATTTTTGTCCTACCTAGGCTTATTCTTGTCCAATTAGGGTTTTTAACCAATCTTGTGCATCCAATAAGTTGAGTTGTTTCATTGGATCAACATTTAGGTCATTTTCGTCCTCCCTAGGCTTATTCTTGTCCAATTGGGGTTTTTAACCAATCTAGTGCATCCAATAAGTTCATTTGTGTCATTGGATTAACATTTAGGTCATTTTCGTCCTCCCTAGGCATATTCTTGTCCAATTAGGGTTTTAAACCAATCTTGTGTATCCAATAGGTGTGTTTGTGTCATTGGATGATCAATTAGGTCATTTTCGTCCTCCCTATGCTTATTCTTGTCCAATTAGCGTTTTTAACCAATCTTGTGCATCCAATAGGTGTGTTTGTGTCATTGGATGATCAATTAGGTCATTTTCGTCCTCCCATGGCATATTCTTGTCCAATTAGGGTTTTTAACCAATCTTGTGCTTCCAATAGGTGTGTTTGTGTCATTGGATAATCAATTAGGTCATTTTCGTCCTCCCTAGGCATATTCTTGTCCAATTAGGGTTTTTAACCAATCTTGTGCATCCAATAGGTGTGTTTGTGGCAATGGATGATCAATTAGGTCATTTTCGTCCTCCCTAGGCTTATTCTTGTCCAATTAGGGTGTTTAACCAATCTTGTGCATCCAATAGGTGTGTTTGTGTCATTGGATGATCAATTAGGTCATTTTCGTCCTCCCTAGGCTTATTCTTGCCCAATTAGGGTTTTTAACCAATCTTGTGCATCCAATAAGTTGAGTTGTGTCATTGGATTAACATTTAGGTCATTTTCGTCCTCCCTAGGCTTATTCTTGTCCAATTAGGGTTTTTAACCAATCTTGTGCATCCAATAAGTTCATTTGTGTCATTGGATTTACATTTAGGTCATTTTCTTCCTCCGTAGGCATATTCTTGTCGAATTAGAGTTTTAGACCAATCTTTTGCATCCAATAGGTGAGTTTGTGTCGTTGGATGATCAATTAGGTTATTTTCGTCCTCCCTAGGCTTATTCTTGTCCAATTAAGGTTTTTTAACCAATCTTGTGCATCCAATAGGTGTGTTTGTGTCATTGGATGATCAATTAGGTCATTTTCGTCCTCCCTAGGCTTATTCTTGTCCAATTAGGGTTTTTAACCAATCTTGTGCATCCGATAAGTTTGTTTGTGTCAATGAATTGATATTTAGGTCATTTTCGTCCTCCCTAGGCATATTCTTGTCCAATTAGGGTTTTTAACAAATCTTGTGCATCCAATAGGTGTGTTTGTGTCATTGGATGATCAATTAGGTCATTTACGTCCTCCCTAGGCTTATTCTTTTCCAATTAGGGTTTTTAACTAATCTTGTGCATCCAATAAGTTCATTTGTGTCATTGGATGATCAATTAGGTCATTTTCGTCCTCCCTAGGCATATTCTTGTCCAATTAGGGTTTTTAACCAATCTTGTGCATCCAATAGGTGTGTTTGTGTCATTGGATGATCAATTAGGTCATTTTCGTCCTCCCTAGGCTTATTCTTGTCTAATTAGGGTTTTAAACCAATCTTGTGCATCCAATAGGTGTGTTTGTGTCATTGGATGACCAATTAGGTCATTTTCGTCCTCCCTAGGCATATTCTTGTCCAATTAGGGTTTTTAACCAATCTTGTGCATCCAATAGGTGTGTTTGTGTCATTGGATGATCAATTAGGTCATTTTCGTCGTCCCTAGGCTTATTCTTGTCCAATTAGGGTTTTTAACCAATCTTGTGCATCCGATAAGTTTGTTTGTGTCATTGAATTAATATTTAGGTCATTTTCGTCCTCCGTAGGCATATTCTTGCCCAATTAGGGTTTTTAACCAATCTTGTGCATCCAATAGGTGTGGCTGTGTCATTGGATGATCAATTAGGTCATTTTCGTCCCCCCTAGGCATATTCTTGTCCAATTCGGGTTTTTAACCAATCTTGTGCATCCAATAGGTGTATTTGTGTCATTGGATGATCAATTAGGTCATTTTCGTCCTCCCTAGGCTTGTTCTTGTCCTATTAGGGTCTTTAACCAATCTTGTGCATCCAATAAGTTCATTTTGTCATTGGATTAACATTTAGGTCATTTTCGTCCTCCCTAGGCATATTCTTGTCCAATTAGGGTTTTTAACCAATCTTGTGCATCCAATAGGTGTGTTTGTGTCATTGGATGATCAATTAGGTCATTTTCGTCCTCCCTAGGCTTATTCTTGTCCAATTAGGGTTTTTAACCAATCTTGTGCATCCAATAGGTGTGTTTGTGTCATTGGATGATCAATTAGGTCATTTTCGTCCCCCCTAGGCATATTCTCGTCCAATTAGGGTTTTTAACCAATCTTGTGCATCCAATAGGTGTATTTGTGTCATTGGATGATCAATTAGGTCATTTTCGTCCTCCCTAGGCTTATTCTTTTCCAATTAGGGTCTTTAACCAATCTTGTGCATCCAATAAGTTCATTTGTGTCATTGGATTAACATTTAGGTCATTTTCGTCCTCCCTAGGCATATTATTGTCCAATTAGGGTTTTTAACAAATCTTGTGCATCCAATAGGTGTGTTTGTGTCATTGGATGATCAATTAGGTCATTTTCGTCCTCCCTAGGCTTATTCTTGTCCAATTAGGGTTTTTAACCAATCTTGTGCATCCAATAAGTTGGGTTGTGTCATTGGATTAACATTTAGGCCATTTCCGTCCTCCCTAGGCTTATTCTTGTCCAATTAGGGTTTTTAACTAATCTTGTGCATCCAATAGGTGTATTTATGTCATTGGATGATCAATTAGGTCATTTTCGTCCTCCATAGGCATATTCTTGTCCAATTAGGGTTTTTAACCAATCTTGTGCATCCAATAGGTGTGTTTGTGTCATTGGATGATCAATTAGGTCATTTTCGTCCTCCCTAGGCATATTCTTGTCCAATTAGGGTTTTTAACCAATCTTGTGAATCCAATAAGTTTGTTTGTTTCATTGAATTAATATTTAGGTCATTTTCGTCCTCCCTAGGCATATTCTTGTCCAATTAGGGTTTTTAACCAATCTTGTGCATCCAATAGGTGTGTTTGTGTCATTGGATGATCAATTAGGTCATTTTCGTCCTCCCTAGGCTTATTCTTGTCCAATTAGGGTTTTTAACCAATCTTGTGCATCCAATTGGTGTGTTTGTGTCATTGGATGATCAATTAGGTTATTTTCGTCCTTCCTAGGCTTATTCTTGTCCAATTAGGGTTTTTAACCAATCTTGTGCATCCAATAAGTTGAGTTGTGTCATTGGATTAACATTTAGGTCATTTTCGTCCTCCCTAGGCTTATTCTTGTCCAATTAGGGTTTTTAACCAATCTTGTGCATCCAATTGGTGTGTTTGTGTTATTGGATGATCAATTAGGTCATTTTCGTCCTCCCTAGGCTTATTCTTGTCCAATTAGGGTTTTTAACCAATCTTGTGCATCCAATAAGTTGAGTTGTGTCATTGGATTAACATTTAGGTCATTTTCGTCCTCACTAGGCTTATTCTTGTCCAATTAGGGTTTTTAACCAATCTTGTGCATCCAATAGGTGTGTTTGTGGCATTGGATGATCAATTAGGTCATTTTCGTCCTCCCTAGGCTTATTCTTGTCCAATTAGGGTTTTTAACCAATCTTGTGCATCCAATAAGTTCATTTGTGTCATTGGATTAACATTTAGGTCATTTTCGTCCTCCCTAGGCATATTCTTGTCCAATTAGGGATTTTAACCAATTATGTGCTTCCAATAGGTGTGTTTGTGTCATTGGATGATCAATTAGGTCATTTTCGTCATCCCTAGGCTTATTCTTGTCCAATTAGGGTTTTTAACCAATCTTGTGCATCCAATAACTTTGTTTGTGTCATTGAATTAATATTTAGGTCATTTTCGTCCTCCCTAGGCATATTCTTGTCCAATTAGGGTTTTTAACCAATCTTGTGCATCCAATAGGTGTGTTTGTGTCATTGGATGATCAATTAGGTCATTTTCGTCCTCCCTAGGCTTATTCTTGTCCAATTAGGGTTTTTAACCAATCTTGTTCATCCAATAGGTGTGTTTGTGTCAATGGATGATCAATTAGGTCGTTTTCGTCGTCCCTAGGCTTATTCATGTCCAATTAGGGTTTTTAACCAATCTTGTGCATCCAATAGGTGTGTTTGTGTCATTGGATGATCAATTAGGTCATTTTCGTCCTACCTAGACTTATTCTTGTCAAATTAGGGTTTTTAATCAATCTTGTGCATCCAATAACTTTGTTTGTGTCATTGAATTAATATTTAGGTCATTTTCGTCCTCCCTAGGCATATTCTTGTCCAATTAGGGTTTTTAACCAATCTTGTGCATCCAATAGGTGTGTTTGTGTCATTGGATGATCAATTAGGTCATTTTCGTCCTCCCTAGGCTTATTCTTGTCCAATTAGGGTTTTTAACCAATCTTGTGCATCCAATAGGTGTGTTTGTGTCATTGGATGATCAATTACGTCATTTTCGTCCTCCCTAGGCTTATTCTTGCCCAATAGGGTTTTTAACCAATCTTGTGCATCCAATAAGTTGAGTTGTGTCATTGGATTAATATTTAGGTCATTTTCGTCCTCCCTAGGCTTATTCTTGTCCAATTAGGGTTTTTAACCAATCTTGTGCATCCAATAGGTGTGTTTGTGTCATTGGATGATCAATTAGGTCATTTTCGTCCTCCCTAGGCTTATTCTTGTCCAATTAGGGTATTTAACCAATCTTGTGCATCCAATAACTTTGCTTGTGTCATTGAATTAATATTTAGGTCATTTTCGTCCTCCCTAGGCATATTCTTGTCCAATTAGGGTTTTTAACCAATCTTGTGCATCCAATAGGTGTGTTTGTGTCATTGGATGATCAATTAGGTCATTTTCGTCCTCCCTAGGCTTATTCTTGTCCAATTAGGGTTTTTAACAAATCTTGTGCATCCAATAAGTTCATTTGTGTCATTGGATGATCAATTAGGTCATTTTCGTCCTCCCTAGGCATATTCTTGTCCAATTAGGGTTTTTAACCAATCTTGTGCATCCAATAGGTGTATTTGTGTCATTGGATGATCAATTAGGTTATTTTCGTCGTTCCTAGGCTTACTCTTGTCCAATTAGGGTTTTTAACCAATGTTGTGCATCCCATAAGTTCATTTGTGTCATTGGATTAACATTTAGGTCATTTTCGTCCTCCTTAGACATATTCTTGTCCAATTAGGGTTTTTAACCAATCTTGTGCATCCAATAACTTTGTTTGTGTCATTGAATTAATATTTAGGTCATTTTCGTCCTCCCTAGGCATATTCTTGTCCAATTAGGGTTTTTAACCAATCTTGTGCATCCAATAGGTGTGTTTGTGTCATTGGATGATCAATTAGGTCATTTTCGTCCTCCCTAGGCATATTCTTGTCCAATTAGGGTTTTTAACCAATCTTGTGCATCCAATAGGTGTGTTTGTGGCAATGGATGATCAATTTGGTCGTTTTCGTCCTCCCTAGGCTTATTCTTGTCCAATTAGGGTTTTTAACCAATCTTGTGCATCCAACAAGTTTGTTTATGTCATTGAATTAATATTTAGGTCATTTTCGTCCTCCCTAGGCATATTCTTGTCCAATTAGGGTTTTTAACCAATCTTGTGCATCCAATAGGTGTGTTTGTGTCATTGGATGATCAATTAGGTCATTTTCGTCCTCCCTAGGCATATTCTTGTCCAATTAGGGTTTTTAACCAATCATGTGCATCCAATAACTTTGTTTGTGTCATTGAATTAATATTTAGGTCATTTTCGTCCTCCCTAGGCATATTCTTGTCCAATTAGGGTTTTTAACCAATCTTGTGCATCCAATAGGTGTGTTTGTGTCATTGGATGATCAATTAGGTCATTTTCGTCATCACTAGGCTTATTCTTGTCCAATTAGGGTTTTTAACCAATCTTGTGCATCCAATAAGTCGAGTTGTGTCATTGGATTAACATTTAGGTCATTTTCGTCCACCCTAGGCTTATTCTAGTCCAATTAGGGTTTTTAACCAATCTTGTGCATCCAATAAGTTGAGTTGTGTCATTGGATTAACATTTAGGTCATTTTCGTCCTCCCTAGGCATATTCTTGTCCAATTTGGGTTTTTAACCAATCTTATGCATCCAATTGGTGTGTTTGTTTCATTGGATGACCATTTAGGTCATTTTCGTCCTACCTAGGCTTATTCTCGACCAATTAGGGTTTTTAACCAATCTTGTGCATCCAATAAGTTGAGTTGTGTCATTGGATTAACATTTAGGTCATTTTCGTCCTCCCTTGGCATATTCTTGTCCAATTAGGGTTTTTAACTAATCTTGTGTATCCAATAGGTGTGTTTGTGTCATTGGATGATCAATTTGGTCATTTTCGTCCTCCCTAGGTTTATTCTTGTCCAATTAGGGTTTTTAACCAATCTTGTGCATCCAATAAGTTTGTTTGTTTCATTAAATTAATATTTAGGTCACTTTTGTCCTCCCTAGGCATATTCTTGTCCAATTAGGGTTTTTAACGAATCTTGTGCATCTAATAGGTGTGTTTGTGTCATTGAATTAATATTTAGGTCATTTTCGTCCTCCCTAGGTTTATTCTTGTCCAATTAGGGTTTTTAACCAATCTTGTGCATCCAATAAGTTTGTTTGTTTCATTGAATTAATATTTAGGTCACTTTTGTCCTCCCTAGGCATATTCTTGTCCAATTAGGGTTTTTAACGAATCTTTTGCATCTAATAGGTGTGTTTGTGTCATTGAATTAATATTTAGGTCATTTTTGTCCTCCCTAGGCATATTCTTGTCCAATTAGGGTTTTTAACCAATCTTGTGCATCCAATAGCTGTGTTTGTGGCAATGGATGATCAATTAGGTCATTTTCGTCCTCCCTAGGCTTATTCTTGTCCAATTAGGGCTTTTAACCAATCTTGTGCATCCAATAGGTGTGTTTGTGTCATTGGATGATCAATTAGGTCATTTTCGTCCTCCCTAGGCATATTCTTGTCCAATTAGGGTTTTTAACCAATCTTGTGCATCCAATAGGTGTGTTTGTGTCATTGGATGATCAATTAGGTCATTTTCGTCCTCCCTAGGCATATTCTTGTCTAGTTATGGTTTTTAACCAATCTTGTGCATCCAATAGGTGTGTTTGTGTCATTGGTTGATCAATTAGGTCATTTTCGTCCTCCCTAGGCTTATTCTTGTCCAATTAGGGTTTTTAACCAATCTTGTGCATCCAATAGGTGTGTTTGTTTCATTGGATGATCAATTAGGTCATTTTCGTCCTCCCTAGGCTTATTCTTGTCCAATTAGGGTTTTCAACCAATCTTGTGCATCCAATAAGTTTGTTTGTGTCATTGAATTAATATTTAGGTCATTTTCGTCCTCCCTAGGCATATTCTTGTCCAATTAGGGTTTTTAACCAATCTTGTGCATCCAATAGGTGTGTTTGTGTCATTGGATGATCAATTAGGTCATTTTCGTCCTCCCTAGGCTTATTCTTGTCCAATTAGGGTTTTTAACCAATCTTGTGCATCCAATAAGTTTGTTTGTTTCATTGAATTAATATTTAGGTCATTTTCGTCCTCCCTAGGCATATTCTTGTCCAATTAGGGTTTTTAACCAAACTTGTGCATCCAATAGGTGTGTTTGTGTCATTGGATGATCAATTAGGTCATTTGCGTCCTCCCTAGGCTTATTCTTGTCCAATTAGGGTTTTTAACCAATCTTGTGCATCCAATAGGTGTGTTTGTGTCATTGGATGATCAATTAGGTCATTTTCGTCCTCCCTAGGCATATTCTTGTCCAATTAGGGTGTTTAACCAATCTAGTGCATCCAATAGGTGTGTTTGTGTCATTGGATGATCAATTAGGTCATTTTCGTCCTCCCTAGGCATATTCTTGTCCAATTAGGGTTTTTAACGAATCTTGTGCATCCAATAGGTGTGTTTGTGTCATTGGGTGATCAATTAGGTCATTTTCGTCCTCCCTAGGCTTATTCTTGTCCAATTAGGGTTTTTAATCAATCTTGGGCATCCAATAACTTGAGTTGTGTCATTGTTTTAACATTTAGGTCATTCTCGTCCTCCCTAGGCTTATTCTTGTCCAATTAGGGTTTTTAACGAATCTTGTGCATCCAATAGTTGTGTTTGTGTCATTGGATGATCAATTAGGTCATTTTCGTCCTCCCTAGGCATATTCTTGTCCAATTAGGGTTTTTAACCAATCTTGTGCATCCAATAGGTGTGTTTGTGTCATTGGATGATCAATTAGGTCATTTTCGTCCTCCCTAGGCATATTCTTGTCCAATTAGGGTTTTTAACCAATCTTGTGCATCCAATAGGTGTGTTTGTGTCATTGGATGATCAATTAGGTTATTTTCGTCCTCCCTAAGCATATTCTTGTCCAATTAGGCTTTTTAACTAATCTTGTGCATCCAATACGTTCATTTGTGTCATTGGATGATCAATTAGGTCATTTTCGTCCTCCCTAGGCATATTCTTGTCCAATTAGGGTTTTTAACCAATCTTGTGCATCCAATAGGTGTGTTTGTGTCATTGGATGATCAATTAGGTCATTTTCGTCCTCCCTAGGCTTATTCTTGTCCCATTAGGGTTTTTAACCGATCTTGTGCATCCAATAGGTGTGTTTGTGTCATTGGATGATTAATTTGGTCATTTTCGTCCTCCCTAGGCAAATTCTTGTCCAATTAGGGTTTTTAACCAATCTTGTGCATCCAATAGGTGTGTTTGTGTCATTGGATGATCAATTAGGTTATTTTCGTCCTCCCTAGGCATATTCTTGTCCAATTAGGGTTTTTAACTAATCTTGTGCATCCAATACGTTCATTTGTGTAATTGGATGATCAATTAGGTCATTTTCGTCCTCCCTAGGCACATTCTTGTCCAATTAGGGTTTTAAAGCAATCTTGTGCATCCAATAGGTGTGTTTGTGTCATTGGATGATCAATTAGGTCATTTTCGTCCTCCCTAGGCATATTCTTGTCCAATTAGGGTTTTTAACCAATCTTGTGCATCCAATAGGTGTGTTTGTGTCATTGGATGATCAATTAGGTCCTTTTCGTCCTCCCTAGGCATATTCTTGTCCAATTAGGGTTTTTAACCAATCTTGTGCATCCAATAGGTGTGTTTGTGTCATTGGATGATCAATTAGGTTATTTTCGTCCTCCCTAGGCTTATTCTTGTCCAATTAGGGTTTATAACTAATC
Organism: Cicer pinnatifidum; assembly: GCA_037974775.1. NCBI lineage: Eukaryota > Viridiplantae > Streptophyta > Magnoliopsida > Fabales > Fabaceae > Cicer > Cicer pinnatifidum. The sequence continues at coordinate 296,823 of JBBPBR010001493.1, read as the reverse complement.
TTGTGCATCGAATAAGGTCATTTGTGTCATTGGATGATCAATTAGGTCATTTTCGTCCTCCCTAGGCCTATTCTTGTCCAATTAGGGTTTTTAACCAATCTTGTGCATCCAATAGGTGTGTTTGTGTCATTGGATGATCAATTAGGTCATTTTCGTCCTCCCTAGGCTTATTCTTGTCCAATTTGGGTTTTTAACCAATCTTCTGCATCCGATAAGTTTGTTTGTGTCATTGAATTAATATTTAGGTCATTTTCGTCCTCCCTAGGAATATTCTTTTCCAATTAGTGTTTTTAACCAATCTTGTGCATCCAATAGGTGTGTTTGTGTCATTGGATGATCAATTAGGTCATTTTCGTCCTCCCTAGGCATATTCTTGTCCAATTAGGGTTTTTAACCAATCTTGTGCATCCAATAGGTGTGTTTGTGTCATTGGATGATCAATTAGGTCATTTTCGTCCTCCCTAGGCTTATTCTTGTCCAATTAGGGTTTTTAACCAATCTTGTGCATCCAATAAGTTGAGTTGTGTCATTGGATTAAAATTTAGGTCATTTTCGTTCTCCATACGCTTATTCTTGTCCAATTAGGGTTTTTAACCAATCTTGTGCCTCCAATAGGTGTGTTTGTGTCATTGGATGATCAATTAGGTCATTTTCGTCCTCCCTAGGCATATTCTTGTCCAATTAGGGTTTTTAACCAATCTTGTGCATCCAATAGGTGTGTTTGTGTCATTGGATGATCAATTAGGTCATTTTCGTCCTCCCTAGGCATATTCTTGTCCAATTAGGGTTTTTAACCAATCTTGTGCATCCAATAGGTGTGTTTGTGTCATTGGATGATCAATTAAGTCACTTTCGTCCTTTCTAGGCATATTCTTGTCCAATTAGGGTTTTTAACGAATCTTGTGCAACCAATAGGTGTGTTTGTGTCATTGGATGATCAATTAGGTCATTTTCGTCCTCCCTAGGCATATTCTTGTCCAATTAGGGTTTTTAACCAATCTTGTGCATCCAATAGGTGTGTTTGTGTCATTGGATGATCAATTAGGTCATTTTCGTCCTCCCTAGGCTTATTCTTGTCCAATTAGGGTTTTTAACCAATCTTTTGCATCTAATAGGTGTGTATGTGTCATTGGATGATCCATTAGGTCATTTTCGTCCTCCCTAGGCTTATTCTTGTCCAATTAGGGTTTTTAACCAATCTTGTGCATCCGATAAGTTTGTTTGTGTCATTGAATTAATATTTAGGTCATTTTCGTCCTCCCTAGGCATATTCTTGTCCAATTAGGGTTTTTAACCAATCTTGTGCATCCAATAGGTGTGTTTGTGTCATTGGATGATCAATTAGGTCATTTTCGTCCTCCCTAGGCATATTCTTGTCCAAGTTGGGTTTTTAAGAAATCTTGTGCATCCAATAGGTGTGTTTGTGTCGTTGGATGATCAATTAGGTCATTTTCGTCCTCCCTAGGCTTATTCTTGTCCAATTAGGGTTTTTAACCAATCTTGTGCATCCAATAGGTGTGTTTGTGTCATTGGATGATCAATTAGGTCATTTTCGTCCTCCCTAGGCTTATTCTTGTCCAATTAGGGTTTTTAACCAATCTTGTGCATCCAATAACTTTGTTTGTGTCATTGAATTAATATTTTGGTCATTTTCGTCCTCCCTAGGCATGTTCTTGTCCAACTAGGGTTTTTAACCAATCTTGTGCATCCAATTGGTGTGTTTGTGTCATTGGATGATCAATTAGGTCATTTTCGTCCTCCCTAGGCTTATTCTTGTCCAATTAGGGTTTTTAACCAATCTTGTGCATCCAATAGGTGTGTTTGTGTCATTGGATGATCAATTAGGTCATTTTCGTCCTCCCTAGGCTTATTCTTGTCCAATTAGGGTTTTTAACCAATCTTGTGCATCCAATAGGTGTGTTTGTGTCATTGGATGATCAATTAGGTCATTTTCGTCCTTTCTATGCTTATTTTTGTCCAATTAGGGTTTTTAAGCAATCTTGTGCATCCAATAAGTTCATTTGTGTCATTGGATGATCAATTAGGTCATTTTCGTCCTCCCTAGGCATATTCTTGTCCAACTAGGGTTTCTAACCAATCTTGTGCTTCCAATAGATGTGTTTGTGTCATTGGATGATCAATTAGGTCATTTTCGTCCTCCCTAGGCTTATTCTTGTCCAATTAGGGTTTTTAACCAATCTTGTGCATCCAATAGGTGTGTTTGTGTCATTGGATGATCAATTAGGTCATTTTCGTCCTCCCTAGGCTTATTCTTGTCCAATTAGGGTTTTTAACCAATCTTGTGCATCCAATAGGTGTGTTTGTGTCATTGGATGATCAATTAGGTCATTTTCGTCCTCCCTAGGCATATACTTGTCCAATTAGGGTTTTTAACCAATCTTGTGCATCCAATAAGTTTGTTTGTTTCATTGAATTAATATTTAGGTCATTTTCATCATCCCTAGGCATATTCTTGTCCAATTAGGGTTTTTAACCAATCTTGTGCATCCAATAGGTGTGTTTGTGTCATTGGATGATCAATTAGGTCATTTTCGTCCTCCCTAGGCTTATTCTTGTCCAATTAGGGTTTTTAACCAATCTTGTGCATCCAATAAGTTCATCTGTGTCATTGGATGATCAATTAGGTCATTTTCGTCCTCCCTAGGCATATTCTTGTCCAACTAGGGTTTTAAACCAATCTTGTGCATCCAATAGGTGTGTTTGTGTCATTGGATGATCAATTAGGTCATTTTCGTCATCCCTAGGCTTATTCTTGTCCAATTAGGGTTTTTAACCAATCTTGTGCATCCAATAACTTTGTTTGTGTCATTGAATTAATATTTAGGTCATTTTCGTCCTCCCTAGGCATATTCTTGTCCAATTAGGGTTTTTAACGCATCTTGTGCATCCAATAGGTGTGTTTGTGTCATTGGATGATCAATTAGGTCATTTTTGTCCTCCCTAGGCTTATTCTTGTCCAATTAGGGTTTTTAACCAATCTTGTGCATCCAATAAGTTGATTTGTGTCATTGGATTAACATTTTGGTCATTTTTGTCCTCCCTAGACTTATTCTTGTCCAATTAGGGTTTTTAACCAATCTTGTGCATCCAATAAGTTGAGTTGTTTCATTGGATTAACATTTAGGTCATTTTCGTCCTCCGTAGGCTTATTCTTGTCCAATTAGGGTTTTTAACCAATCTTGTGCATCCAATAAGTTCATTTGTGTCATTGGATTAACATTTAGGTCATTTTCGTCCTCCCTAGGCATATTCTTGTCCAATTAGGGTTTTTAACCAATCTTGTGGATCCAATAGGTGTGTTTGTGTCATTGGATGATCAATAAGGTCATTTTCGTCCACCCTAGGCTTATTCTTGTCCAATTAGGGTTTTTAACCAATCTTGTGCATCCAATAGGTGTGTTTGTGTCATTGGATGATCAATTAGGCCATTTTCATCCTCCCTAGGCTTATTCTTGTCCAATTAGGGTTTTTAACGAATCTTGTGCATCCAATAGGTGTGTTTGTGTCATTGGATGATCAATTAGGTCATTTTCGTCCTCCCTAGGCTTATTCTTGTCCAGTTAGGGTTTTTAACCAATCTTGTGCATCCAATAAGTTGATTTGTGTCATTGGATTAACAATTTGGTCATTTTTGTCCTACCTAGGCTTATTCTTGTCCAATTAGGGTTTTTAACCAATCTTGTGCATCCAATAAGTTGAGTTGTTTCATTGGATTAACATTTAGGTCATTTTCGTCCTCCCTAGGCTTATTCTTGTCCAATTGGGGTTTTTAACCAATCTTATGCATCCAATAAGTTCATTTGTGTCATTGGATTAACTTTTAGGTCATTTTCGTCCTCCCTAGGCATATTCTTGTCCAATTAGGGTTTTAAACCAATCTTGTGTATCCAATAGGTGTGTTTGTGTCATTGGATGATCAATTAGGTCATTTTCGTCCTCCCTATGCTTATTCTTGTCCAATTAGGGTTTTTAACCAATCTTGTGCATCCAATAGGTGTGTTTGTGTCATTGGATGATCAATTAGGTCATTTTCGTCCTCCCATGGCATATTCTTGTCCAATTAGGGTTTTTAACCAATCTTGTGCATCCAATAGGTGTGTTTGTGGCAATGGATGATCAATTAGGTCATTTTCGTCCTCCTTAGGCTTATTCTTGTCCAATTAGGGTTTTTAACCAATCTTGTGCATCCAATAGGTTTGTTTGTGTCATTGGATGATCAATTAGGTCATTTTCGTTCTCCCTAGGCTTATTCTTGTCCAATTAGGGTTTTTAACCAATCTTGTGCATCCAATAGGTGTGTTTGTGTCATTGGATGATTAATTAGGTCATTTTCGTCCTCCCTAGGCTTATTCTTGTCCAATTAGGGTTTTTAACCAATCTTGTGCATCCAATAAGTTCTTTTGTGTCATTGGATTTACATTTAGGTCATTTTCGTCGTCCCCAGGCATATTCTTGTGCAATTAGGGTTTTTAACCAATCTTGTGCATCCAATAGGTGTGTTTGTGTCATTGGATGATCAATTAGGTCATTTTCGTCATCCCTAGGCTTATTCTTGTCCAATTAGGGTTTTTAACCAATCTTGTGCATCCAATAAGTTTGTTTGTTTCATTGAATTAATATTTAGGTCATTTTCGTCCTCCCTAGGCATATTCTTGTCCAATTAGGGTTTTTAACCAATCTTTTGCATCCAATAGGTGTGTTTGTGTCATTGGATGATCAATTAGGTCATTTTCGTTCTCCCTAGGCTTATTCTTGTCCAATTAGGGTTTTTAACCAATCTTGTGCATCCAATAAGTTTGTTTGTTTCATTGAATTAATATTTAGGTCATTTTCGTCCTCCCTAGGCATATTCTTGTCCAATTAGGGTTTTTAACCAATCTTGTGCATCCAATAGGTGTGTTTGTGTCATTGGATGATCAATTAGGTCATTTTCGTCCTCCCTAGGCTTATTCTTGTCCAATTAGGGTTTTTAACCAATCTTGTGCATCCAATAAGTTGAGTTGTTTCATTGGATTAACATTTAGGTCATTTTCGTCCCCCATAGGCTTAATCTTGTCCAATTAGGGTTTTTAACCAATCTTGTGCATCCAATAAGTTCATTTGTGTCATTGGATTAACATTTAGGTCATTTTCGTCCTCCCTAGGCATATTCTTGTCCAATTAGGGTTTTTAACCAATCTTGTGTTTCCAATAGGTGTGTTTGTGTCATTGGTTGATCAATTAGGTCATTTTCGTCCTCCCTTGGCTTATTCTTGTCCAATTAGGGTTTTTAACCAATCTTGTGCATCCAATAGGTGTGTTTGTGTCATTGGATGATCAATTAGGTCATTTTCGTCCTCCCTAGGCTTATTCTTGTCCAATTAGGGTTTTTAACCAATCTTGTGCATCCAATAACTTTGTTTGTGTCATTGAATTAATATTTATGTCATTTTCGTCCTCCCTAGGCATATTCTTGTCCAATTAGGGTTTTTATCCAATCTTGTGCATCAAATAGGTGTGTTTGTGTCATATGATGATCAATTAGGTCATTTTCGTCCTCCCTAGACTTATTCTTGTCCAATTAGGGTTTTTAACCAATCTTGTGCATCCAATAAGTTTGTTTGTTTCATTGAATTAATATTTAGGTCATTTTCGTCCTCCCTAGGCATATTCTTGTCCAATTAGGGTTTTTAACCAATCTTGTGCATCCAATAGGTGTGTTTGTGTCATTGGATGATCAATTAGGTCATTTTCGTCCTCCCTAGGCATATTCTTGTCCAATTAGGGTTTTTAACCAATCTTGTGCATCCAATAGGTGTGTTTGTGTCATTGGATGATCAATTAGGTCATTTTCGTCCTCCCTAGGCATATTCTTGTCCAATTAGGGTTTTTAACCAATCTTGTGCATCCAATAGGTGTGTTTGTGGCAATGGATGATCAATTAGATTATTTTCGTCCGCCCTAGGCTTATTCTTGTCCAATTAGGGTTTTTAACCAATCTTGTGCATCCAATAGGTGTGTTTGTGTCATTGGATGATCAATTAGGTCATTTTCGTCCTCCCTAGGCTTATTCTTGTCCAATTAGGGTTTTTAACCAATCTTGTGCATCCAATAAGTTGAGTTGTGTCATTGGATTAACATTTAGGTCATTTTCGTCCTCCCTAGGCTTATTCTTGTCCAATTAGGGTTTTTAACCAATCTTGTGCATCCAATAAGTTGAGTTGTGTCATTGGATTAACATTTAGTTCATTTTCGTCCTCCCTAGGCTTATTCTTGTCCAATTAGGGTTTTTAACCAATCTTGTGCATCCAATAGGTGTGTTTGTGTCATTGGATGATCAATTAGGTCATTTTCGTCCTCCCTAGGCTTATTCTTGTCCAATTAGGGTTTTTAACCAATCTTGTGCATCCAATAAGTTTGTTTATGTAATTGAATTAATATTTAGGTCATTTTCGTCCTCCCTAGGCATATTCTTGTCCAATTAGGGTTTTTAACCAATCTTGTGCATCCAATAGGTGTGTTTGTGTCATTGGATGATCAATTAGGTCATTTTCGTCCTCCCTAGGCATATTCTTGTCAAATTAGGGTTTTTAACCACTCTTGTGCATCCAATAAGTTGAGTTGTGTCATTGGATTAACATTTAGGTCATTTTCGTCCTCCCTAGGCTTATTCTTGTCCAATTAGGGTTTTTAACCAATCTTGTGCATCCAATAGGTGTGTTTGTGTCATTGGATGATCAATTAGGTCATTATCGTTCTCCATAGGCTTATTCTTGTCCAATTAGGGTTTTTAACCAATCTTGTGCATCCAATAAGTTGAGTTGTGTCATTGGATTAACATTTAGGTCATTTTCGTCCTCCCTAGGCTTATTCTTGTCCAATTAGGGTTTTTAACCAATCTTGTGCATCCAATAGGTGTGTTTATGTCATTGGATGATCAATTAGGTCATTTTCGTCCTCCCTAGGCCTATTCTTGTCCAATTAGGGTTTTTAACCAATCTTGTGCATCCAATAGGTGTGTTTGTGGCATTGGATGATCAATTAGGTCATTTTCGTCCTCCCTAGGCTTATTCTTGTCCAATTAGGGTTTTTAACCAATCTTGTGCATCCAATCGGTGTGTTTGTGTCATTGGATGATCAATTAGGTCATTTTCGTCCTCCCTAGGCTTATTCTTGTCCAATTAGGGTTTTTAACCAATCTTGTGCATCTAATAGGTGTGTTTGTGTCATTGGATGATCAATTAGGTCATTTTCGTCATCCCTAGGCTTATTCTTGTCCAATTAGGGTTTTTAACCAATCTTGTGCATCCAATAACTTTGTTTGTGTCATTGAATTAATATTTAGGTCATTTTCGTCCTCCCTAGGCATATTCTTGTCCAATTAGGGTTTTTAACCAATCTTGTGCATCCAATAGGTGTGTTTTTGTCATTGGATGATCAATTAGGTCATTTTCATCCTCCCTAGGCATATTCTTGTCCAATTAGGGTTTTTAACCAATCTTGTGCATCCAATAGGTGTGTTTGTGGCAATGGATGATCAATTAGGTCATTTTCGTCCTCCCTAGGCTTATTCTTGTCCAATTAGGGTTTTTAACCAATCTTGTGTATCCAATAGGTGTGTTTGTGTCATTGGATGATCAATTAGGTCATTTTCGTCCTCCCTAGGCTTATTCTTGCCCAATTAGGGTTTTTAACCAATCTTGTGCATCCAATAAGTTGAGTTGTGTCATTGGATTAGCATTTAGATCATTTTCGTCCTCCCTAGGCATATTCTTGTCCAATTAGGGTTTTTAACCAATCTTGTGCATCCAATAGGTGTGTTTGTGTCATTGGATGATCAATTAGGTTATTTTCGTCCTCCCTAGGCTTATTCTTGTCCAATTAGGGTTTTTAACCAATCTTGTGCATCCAATAGGTGTGTTTGTGTCATTGGATGATCAATTAGGTCATTTTCGTCCTCCCTAGGCATATTCTTGTTCAATTAGGGTTTTTAACCAATCTTGTGCATCCAATAGGTGTGTTTGTGTCATTGGATGATCAATTAGGTCATTTTCGTCCTCCCTAGGCATATTCTTGTCCAATTAGGGTTTTTAACGAATCTTGTGCATCCAATAGGTGTGTTTGTGTCATTGGATGATCAATTAGGTCATTTTCGTCCTCCATAGGCTTATTCTTGTCCAATAAGAGTTTTTAACCAATCTTCTGCATCCAATAAGTTGAGTTGTGTCATTGGATTAACATTTAGGTCATTTTCGTCCTCCCTAGGCTTATTCTTGTCCAATTAGGGTTTTTAACCAATCTTGTGCATCCAATAAGTTCATATGTGTCATTGGATTTACATTTAGGTCATTTTCGTCCTCCCTAGGCATATTCTTGTCCAATTAGGGTTTTTAACCAATCTTGTGCATCCAATAGGTGTGTTTGTGTCATTGGATGATCAATTAGGTCATTTTCGTCCTCCCTAGGCTTATTCTTGTCCAATTAGGGTGTTAAACCAATCTTGTGCATCCAATAGGTGTGTTTGTGTCATTGGATGATCAATTAGGTCATTTTCGTCCTCCCTAGGCTTATTCTTGTCCAATTAGGGTTTTAAACCAATCTTGTGCATCCAATAAGTTCATTTGTGTCATTGGATGATCAATTAGGTCATTTTCGTCCTCACTAGGCATATCTTGTCCAACTAGGGTTTTAAACCAATCTTGTGCATCTAATAGGTGTGTTTGTGTCATTGGATGATCAATTAGGTCATTTTCGTCCTCCCTAGGCTTATTCTTGTCCAATTAGGATTTTTAACCAATCTTGTGCATCCAATAGGTGTGTTTGTGTCATTGGATGATCAATTAGGTCATTTTCGTCCTCCATAGGCTTATTCTTGTCCAATTAGGGTTTTTAACCAATCTTGTGCATCCAATAACTTTGTTTGTGTCATTGAATTAATATTTAGGTCATTTTCGTCCTCCCTAGGCATATTCTTGTCCAATTAGGGTTTTTAACCAATCTTGTGCTTCCAATAAGTTGAGTTGTTTCATTGGATTAACATTTAGGTCATTTTCGTCCTCCCTAGGCTTATTCTTGTCCAATTAGGGTTTTTAACCAATCTTGTGCATCCAATAAGTTCATTTATGTCATTAGATTAACATTTAGGTCATTTTCGTCCTCCCTAGTCATATTCTTGTCCAATTAGGGTTTTTAACCAATCTTGTGCATCCAATAGGTGTGTTTGTGGCATTGGATGATCAATTAGGTCATTTTCGTCCTCCCTAGGCTTATTCTTGTCCAATTAGGGTTTTTAACCAATCTTGTGCATCCAATAAGTTCATTTGTGTCATTTGATTAACATTTAGGTCATTTTCGTCCTCCCGAGGCATATTCTTGTCCATTTAGGGTTTTTAACCAATCTTGTGCTTCCAATAGGTGTGTTTGTGTCATTGGATAATCAATTAGGTCATTTTCGTCCTGCCTAGGCATATTCTTGTCCAATTAGGGTTTTTAACCAATCTTGTGCATCCAATAGGTTTGTTTGTGGCATTGGATGATCAATTAGGTCATTTTCGTCCTCCCTAGGTTTATTCTTGTCCAATTAGGGTTTTTAACCAATCTTGTGGATCCAATAAGTTCATTTGTGTCATTTGATTAACAATTAGGACATTTTCGTCCTCCCTAGGCATATTCTTGTCCAATTAGGGTTTTTAACCAATCTTGTGCTTCCAATAGGTATGTTTGTGTTATTGGATAATCAATTAGGTCATTTTCGTCCTACCTAGGCTTATTCTTGTCCAATTAGGGTTTTTAACCAATCTTGTGCATCCAATAAGTTTGTTTGTGTCATTGAATAAATATTTAGGTCATTTTCGTCCTCCCTAGGCATATTCTTGTCCAATTAGGGTTTTTAACCAATCTTGTGCATCCAATAGTTGTGTTTGTGTCATTGGATGATCAATTAGGTCATTTTCGTCTCCCCTAGGCTTATTCTTGTCCAATTAGGGTTTTTAACCAATCTTGTGCATCCAATAAGTTGAGTTGTGTCATTGGATTAACATTTAGGTCATTTTCATCCTCCCTAGGCTTATTCTTGTCCAATTAGGGTTTTTAACCAATCTTGTGCATCCAATAAGTTCATTTGTGTCATTGGATTTACATTTAGGTCATTTTCGTCCTTCCTAAGCTTGTTCTTGTCCAATTAGGGTTTTTAACCAATCTTGTGCTTCCAATAGGTGTGTTTGTGTCATTGGATGATCAATTAGGTCATTTTCGTCCTCCCTAGGCATATTCTTGTCCAATTAGGGTTTTAACCAATCTTGTGCATCCAATAGGTGTGTTTGTGTCATTGGATGATCAATTAGGTCATTTTCGTCATCCCTAGGCTTATTCTGGTCCAATTATGGTTTTTCACCAATCTTGTGCCTCCAATAACTTTGTTTGTGTCATTGAATTAATATTTAGGTCATTTTTGTCCTCCCTAGGCATATTCTTGTCCAATTAGGGTTTTTAACCAATCTTGTGCATCCAATAGGTGTGTTTGTGGCATTGGATGATCAATTTGGCCATTTTCGTCCTCCCTAGGCATATTCTTGTCCAATTAGGGTTTTTAACCAATCTTGTGCATCCAATAGGTGTGTTTGTGGCAATGGATGATCAATTAGGTCATTTTCGTCCTCCTTAGGCTTATTCTTGTCCAATTATGGTTTTTAACCAATCTTGTGCATCCAATAAGTTTGTTTGTGTCATTGAATTAATATTTAGGTCATTTTCGTCCTCCCTAGGAATATTCTTGTCCAATTAGGGTTTTTAACCAATCTTGTGCATCCAATAGGTGTGTTTGTATCATTGGATGATCAATTAGGTCATTTTCGTCCTCCCTAGGCATATTCTTGTCCAATTAGGGTTTTTAACCAATCTTGTGCATCCAATAGGTGTGTTTGTGGCAATGGATGATCAATTAGGTCATTTTCGTCCTCCCTAGGCTTATTCTTGTCCAATTAGGGTTTTTAACCAATCTTGTGCATCCAATAGGTGTGTTTGTGGCAATGGATGATCAATTTGGTCATTTTCGTCCTCCTAGGCTTATTCTTGACCAATTAGGGTTTTTAACCAATCTTGTGCATCCAATAAGTTGAGTTGTGTCATTGGATTAGCATTTAGGTCATTTTCGTCCTCCCTAGGCTTATTCTTGACCAATTAGGGTTTTTAACAAATCTTGTGCATCCAATAAGTTCATTTGTGTCATTGGATTAACATTTAGGTCATTTTCGTTCTCCCTAGGCATATTCTTGTCCAATTAGGGTTTTTAACCAATCTTGTCCATCCAATAGGTGTGTTTGTGTCATTGGATGATCAATTAGGTCATTTTCGTCCTTTCTATGCTTATTCTTGTCCAATTAGGGTTTTTAACCAATCTTGTGCATCCAATAGGTGTGTTTGTGTCATTGGATGATCAATTAGGTCATTTTCGTCCTCCCTAGGCTTATTCTTGTCCAATTAGGGTTTTTAACCAATCTTGTGCATCCAATAGGTGTGTTTGTGTCATTGGATGATCAATTAGGTCATTTTCGTCCTCCCTAGGCTTATTCTTGTCCAATTAGGGTTTTTAACCAATCTTGTGCATCCAATAAGTTCATTTGTGTCATTGGATTAACATTTAGGTCATTTTCGTCCTCCCTAGGCATATTATTGTCAAATTAGGGTTTTTAACCAATCTTGTGCATCCAATAGGTGTCTTTGTGTCATTGGGTGATCAATTAGGGTATTTTCGTCCTCCCTAGGCATATTCTTGTCCAATTAGGGTTTTTAACCAATCTTGTGCATCCAATAGGTGTGTTTGTGTCATTGGATGATCAATTAGGCCATTTTCGTCCTCCCTAGGTTTATTTTTGTCCAATTAGGGTTTTTAACCAATCTTGTGCATCCAATAGGTGTGTTTGTGTCATTGGATGATCAATTAGGTCATTTTCGTCCTCCCTAGGCTTATTCTTGTCCAATTAGGGTTTTTAACCAATCTTGTGCATCCAATAAGTTCATTTGTGTCATTGGATTAACATTTAGGTCATTTTCGTCCTCCCTAGGCATATTCTTGTCCAATTAGGATTTTTAACCAATCTTGTGCTTCCAATAGGTGTGTTTGTGTCATTGGATAATCAATTAGGTCATTTTCGTCCTCCCTAGGCTCATTCTTGTCCAATTAGGGTTTTTAACCAATCTTGTGCATCCAATAAGTTCATTTGTGTCATTGGATGATCAATTAGGTCATTTTCGTCCTCCCTAGGCTTATTCTTGTCCAATTAGGGTTTTTAACCAATGTTGTGCATCCAATAGGTGTGTTTGTGTCATTGGATGATCAATTAGGTCATTTTCGTCCTCCCTAGGCTTATTCTTGTCCAATTAGGGTTTTTATCCAATCTTGTGCATCCAATAACTTTGTTGGTGTCATTGAATTAATATTTAGGTCATTTTCGTCCTCCCTTGGCATATTCTTGTCCAATTAGGGTTTTTAACCAATCTTGTGCATCCAATAGGTGTGTTTGTGTCATTGGATGATCAATTAGGTCATTTTCGTCCTCCCTAGGCTTATTCTTGTCCAATTAGGGTTTTTAACCAATCTTGTGCATCCAATAAGTTCATTTGTGTCATTGGATTAACATTTAGGTCATTTTCGTCCTCCCTAGGCATATTCTTGTCCAATTAGGGTTTCTAACCAATCTTGTGCATCCAATAGGTGTGTTTGTGTCATTGGATGATCAATTAGGTTATTTTTGTCCTCCCTAGGCTTATTCTTGTCCAATTAGGGTTTTTTACTAATCTTGTGCATCCAATAAGTTCATTTGTGTCATTGGATGATCAATTAGGTCATTTTCGTCCTCCCTAGGCATATTCTTGTCCAATTAGGGTTTTTAACCAATCTTGTGCATCCAATAGGTGTGTTTGTGTCATTGGATGATCAATTAGGTCATTTTCGTCCTCCCTAGGCTTATTCTTGTCCAATTAGGGTTTTTAACCAATCTTGTGCATCCAATAAGTTGATTTGTGTTATTGGATTAACATTTAGGTCATTTTCGTCCTCCCTAGGCATATTCTTGTCCAATTAGGGTTTTTAACCAATCTTGTGCATCCAATAGGTGTGTTTGTGTCATTGGATGATCAATTAGGTCATTTTTGTCCTCCCTAGGCTTATTCTTGTCCAATTAGGGTTTTTAACCAATCTTGTGCATCCAATAAGTTCATTTGTGTCATTGGATAATCAATTAGGTCATTTTCGTCCTCCCTAGGCTTATTCTTGTCCAATTAGGGTTCTTAACCAATCTTGTGCTTCCAATAGGTGTGTTTGTGTCATTGGATGATCAATTAGGTCATTTTCGTTCTCCCTAGGCTTATTCTTCTCGAATTAGTGTTTTGAACCAATCTTGTGCATCCAATAAGTTCATTTGTGTTATTGGATTAACATTTAGGTCATATTCGTCCTCCCTAGGCATATTCTTGTCCAATTAGGGTTTTTAACCAAACTTTTGCATCCAATAGGTGTGTTTGTGTCATTCGATGATCAATTAGGTCATTTTCGTCCTCCCTAGGCATATTCTTGTCCAATTAGGGTTTTTAACCAATCTTGTGCATCCAATAGGTGTGTTTGTGTCATTGGATGATCAATTAGGTCATTTTCGTCCTCCCTAGGCTTATTCTTGTCCAATTAGGGTTTTTAACCAATCTTGTGCATCCAATAAGTTCATTTGTGTCATTGGATGATCAATTAGGTCATTGTCGTCCTCCCTAGGTATATTCTTGTCCAACTAGGGTTTTTAACCAATCTTGTGCATCCAATAGATGTGTTTCTGTCTTTGGATGATCAATTAGGTCATTTCCGTCCTCCCTAGGCTTATTCTTGTCCAATTAGGGTTTGGAACGAATCTTGTGCATCCAATAGGTGTGTTTGTGTCATTGGATGATCAATTAGGTCATTTTCGTCCTCCCTAGGCTTATTCTTGTCCAATTAGGGTTTTTAACCAATCTTGTGCATCCAATAAGTTCATTTGTGTCATTGGATTAACATTTAGGTCATTTTCGTCCTCCCTAGGCATATTCTTGTCCCATTAGGGTTTTTAACCAATCTTGTGCATCCAATAAGTTTGTTTTTTCATTGAATTAATATTTAGGTCATTTTCGTCCTCCCTAGGCATATTCTTGTCCAATTAGGGTTTTTAACCAATCTTGTGCATCCAATAGGTGTGTTTGTGTCATTGGATGATCAATTAGGTCATTTTCGTCCTCCCTAGGCATATTCTTGTCCAATTAGGGTTTTTAACCAATCTTGTGCATCCAATAGGTGTGTTTGTGTCATTGGATGATCAATTGGGTTATTTTCGTCCTCCCTAGGCTTATTCTTGTCCAATTAGGGTTTTTAACTAATCTTGTGCATCCAATAAGTTCATTTGTGTCATTGGATGATCAATTAGGTCATTTTCGTCCTCCCTAGGCATATTCTTGTCCAATTAGGGTTTTTAACCAATCTTGTGCATCCAATATGTTCATTTGTGTCATTGGATGATCAACTAGGTCATTTTCGTCCTCCCTAGGCATATTCTTGTCCAATTAGGGTTTTTAACCAATCTTGTGCATCCAATAGGTGTGTTTGTGTCATTGGATGATCAATTAGGTCATTTTCGTCCTCCCTAGGCTTATTCTTGTCCAATTAGGGTTTATAACCAATCGTGTGCATCCAATAACTTTGTTTGTGTCATTGAATTAATATTAAGGTCATTTTCGTTCTCCCTAGGCATATTCTTGTCCAATTAGAGTTTTTAACCAATCTTGTGCATCCAATAGGTGTGTTTGTGTCATTGGATGATCAATTAGGTCATTTTCGTCCTCCCTAGGCTTATTCTTGTCCAATTAGGGTTTTTAACCAATCTTGTGCATCAAATAAGTTGAGTTGTGTCATTGGATTAATATTTAGGTCATTTTCGTTCTCCCTAGGCTTATTCTTGTCCAATTAGGGTTTTTAACCAATCTTGTGCATCCAATAGGTGTGTTTGTGTCATTGGATGGTCAATTAGGTCATTTTCGTCCTCCCTAGGCATATTCTTGTCCAATTAGGGTTTTTAACCAATCTTGTGCATCCAATAGGTGTGTTTGTGTCATTGGATGATCAATTAGGTCATTTTCGTCCTCCCTAGGCTTATTGTTGTCCAATTAGGGTTTTTAACCAATCTTGTGCATCCAATAAGTTCATTAGTGTCATTGGATGATCAATTGGGTCATTTTCGTCATCCCTAGGCATATTCTTGTCCAATTAGGGTTTTTAACCAATCTTGTGCATCCAATAGGTGTGTTTGTGTCATTGGATGATCAATTAGGTCATTTTCGTCCTCCCTAGGCTTATTGTTGTCCAATTAGGGTTTTTAACCAATCTTGTGCATCCAATAAGTTTAGTTGTGTCATTGGATTAACATTTAGGTCATTTTCGTCCTCCCTAGGCTTATTCTTGTCCAATTAGGGTTTTTAACCAATCTTGTGCATCCAATAAGTTTGTTTGTGTCATTGAATTAATATTTAGGTCATTTTCGTCCACCCTAGGCATATTCTTGTCCAATTAGGGTTTTTAACCAATCTTGTGCATCCAATAGGTGTGTTTTTATCATTGGATGATCAATTAGGTCATTTTCGTCCTCCCTAGGCATATTCTTGTCCAATTAGGGTTTTTAACCAATCTTGTGCATCCAATAGGTGTGTTTGTGGCAATGGATGATCAATTAGGTCATTTTCGTTCTCCCTAGGCTTATTCTTGTCCAATTATGGTTTTTAACCAATCTTGTGCATCCAATAGGTGTGTTTGTGTCATTGGATGATCAATTAGGTCATTTTCGTCCTCCCTAGGCTTATTCTTGTCCAATTAGGGTTTTTAACCAATGTTGTGCATCCAATAGGTGTGTTTGTGGCAATGGATGATCAATTAGGTCATTTTCGTTCTCCCTAGGCTTATTCTTGTCCAATGAGGGTTTTTAACCAATCTTGTGCATCCAATAACTTTGTTTGTGTCGTTGAATTAATATTTAGGTCATTTGTGTCCTCCCTAGGCATATTCTTGTCTAAATAGGGTTTTTAACCAATCTTGTGCATCCAATAGGTGTGTTTGTGGCATTGGATGATCAATTAGGTCATTTTCGTCCTCCCTAGGCTTATTCTTGTCCAATTAGGGTTTTTAACCAATCTTGTGCATCCAATAAGTTCATTTGTGTCATTGGATTAACATTTAGGTCATTTTCGTCCTCCCTAGGCATATTCTTGTCCAATTAGGATTTTTAACCAATCTTGTGCTTCCAATAGGTGTGTTTGTGTCATTGGATAATCAATTAGGTCATTTTCGTCCTCCCTAGGCTTATTCTTGTCCAATTAGGGTTTTTAACCAATCTTGTGCATCCAATAGGTGTGTTTGTGTCATTGGATGATCAATTAGGTCATTTTCGTCCTCCCTAGGCATATTCTTGTCCAATTAGGGTTTTTAACGAATCTTGTGCATGCAATAGGTGTGTTTGTGTCATTGGATGATCAATTAGGTCATTTTCGTCCTCCCTAGGCTTATTCTTGTCCAATTAGGGTTTTTAACCAATCTTGTGCATCCAATAAGTTGATTTGTGTCATTGGATTAACATTTATGTCATTTTCGTCCTCCCTAGGCTTATTCTTGTCAAATTAGGGTTTTTAACCAATCTAGTGCATCCAAGAGGTGTGTTTGTGTCATTGGATGATCAATTAGGTCATTTTCGTCCCCCCTAGGCTTATTCTTGTCCAATTAGGGTTTTTAACCAATCTTGTGCATCCAGTAAGTTGAGTTGTGTCATTGGATTAACATTTATGTCATTTTCATCCTCCCTAGGCTTATTCTTGTCCAATTAGGGTTTTTAACCAATCTTGTGCATCCAATAAGTTCATTTGTGTCATTGGATTAACATTTAGGTCATTTTCGTCCTCCCTAGGCATATTCTTGTCCAATTAGGATTTTTAACCAATCTTGTGCTTCCAATAGGTGTGTTTGTGTCATTGGATAATCAATTAGGTCATTTTCGTCCTCCCTACGCTTATTCTTGTCCAATTAGGGTTTTTAACCAATCTTGTGCATCCAATAAGTTTGTTTGTTTCATTGAATTAATATTTAGGTCATTTTCGTCCTCCTAGGCATATTCTTGTCCAATTAGGGTTTTTAACCAATCTTGTGCATTCAATAGTTGTGTTTGTGTCATTGGATGATCAATTACGTCATTTTCGTCCTCCCTAGGCATATTCTTGTCCAATTAGGGTTTTTAACCAATCTTGTGCATCCAATAGGTGTGTTTGTGTCATTGGATGATCAATTAGGTCATTTTCGTCCTCCCTAGGCTTATTGTTGTCCAATTAGGGTTTTTAACCAATCTTGAGATTCCAATAGGTGTGTTTGTGTCATTCGATGATCAATTAGGTCATTTTCGTCCTCCCTAGGCATATTCTTGTCCAATTAGGGTTTTTAACCAATCTTGTGCATCCAATAGGTGTGTTTGTGTCATTGGATGATCAATTAGGTCATTTTCGTCCTCCCTAGGCATATTCTTGTCCAATTAGGGTTTTTAACGAATCTTGTGCATCCAATAGGTGTGTTTGTGTCATTGGATGATCAATTAGCTCATTTTCGTCCATTCTAGGCATATTCTTGTCCAATTAGGGTTTTTAACGAATCTTGTGCATCCAATAGGTGTGTTTGTGTCATTGGATGATCAATTAGGTCATTTTCGTCCTCCCTAGGCTTATTCTTGTCCAATTAGGGTTTTTAACCAATCTTGTGCATCCAATAAGTTGATTTGTTTCATTGGATTACCATTTAGGTCATTTTCGTCCTCCCTAGGCTTATTCTTGTCCAATTAGGGTTTTTAACCAATCTTGTGCATCCAATAGGTGTGTTTGTGGCAATGGATGATCAATTAGGTCATTTTCGTCCTCCCTAGGCTTATTCTTGTCCTATTAGGGTTTTTAACCAATCTTGTGCATGCAGTAGGTGTGTTTGTGTCATTGGATGATCAATTAGGTCATTTTCGTCCTCCCTAGGCATATTCTTGTCCAATTAGGGTTTTTAACCAATCTTGTGCATCCAATAGGTGTGTTTGTGGCAATGGATGATCAATTAGGTCATTTTCGTCCTCCCTAGGCTTATTCTTGTCCAATTAGGGTTTTTAACCAATCTTGTGCATCCAATAGGTGTGTTTGTGGCAATGGATGATCAATTTGGTCATTTTCGTCCTCCTAGGCTTATTCTTGACCAATTAGGGTTTTTAACCAATCTTGTGCATCCAATAAGTTGAGTTGTGTCATTGGATTAGCATTTAGGTCATTTTCGTCCTCCCTAGGCTTATTCTTGACCAATTAGGGTTTTTAACAAATCTTGTGCATCCAATAAGTTCATTTGTGTCATTGGATTAACATTTAGGTCATTTTCGTTCTCCCTAGGCATATTCTTGTCCAATTAGGGTTTTTAACCAATCTTGTCCATCCAATAGGTGTGTTTGTGTCATTGGATGATCAATTAGGTCATTTTCGTCCTTTCTATGCTTATTCTTGTCCAATTAGGGTTTTTAACCAATCTTGTGCATCCAATAGGTGTGTTTGTGTCATTGGATGATCAATTAGGTCATTTTCGTCCTCCCTAGGCTTATTCTTGTCCAATTAGGGTTTTTAACCAATCTTGTGCATCCAATAGGTGTGTTTGTGTCATTGGATGATCAATTAGGTCATTTTCGTCCTCCCTAGGCTTATTCTTGTCCAATTAGGGTTTTTAACCAATCTTGTGCATCCAATAAGTTCATTTGTGTCATTGGATTAACATTTAGGTCATTTTCGTCCTCTCTAGGCATATTCTTGTCCAATTAGGGTTTTTAACCAATCTTGTGCATCCAATAAGTTCATTTGTGTCATTGGATTAACATTTAGGTCATTTTCGTCCTCCCTAGGCATATTCTTGTCCAATTAGGGTTTTTAACCAATCTTGTGCATCCAATAGGTGTGTTTGTGTCATTGGATGATCAATTAGGTCATTTTCGTCCTCCCTAGGCATATTCTTGTCCAGTTAGGGTTTTTTACCAATCTTGTGCATCCAATAGGTTTGTTTGTGTCATTGGATGATCAATTAGGTCATTTTCGTTCTCCCTAGGCTTACTCTTGTCCAATTAGGGTATTTAACCAATCTTGTGCATCCAATAAGTTCATTAGTGTCATTGGATGATCAATTAGGTCATTTTCGTCCTCCCTAGGCATGTTCTTGTCCAACTAGGGTTTTTAACCAATCTTGTGCATCCAATAGGTGTGTTTGTGTCATTGGATGATCAATTAGGTAATTTTCGTCCTCCCTAGGCTTATTCCAGTCCAATTACGGTTTTGAACCAATCTTGTGCATCCAATAAGTTCATTTGTGTCATTGGATGATCAATTAGGTCATTTTCGTCCTCCCTAGGCATATTCTTGTCCAGTTAGGGTTTTTAACCAATCTTGTGCATCCAATAGGTGTGTTTGTGTCATTGGATGATCAATTAGGTCATTTTCGTCCTCCCTAGGCTTATTCTTGTCCAATTAGGGTTTTTAAGCAATCTTGATCATCCAATAACTTCATTTGTGTCATTGGATTAACATTTAGGTCATTTTCGTCCTCCCTAGGCATATTCTTGTCCAATTAGGGTTTTTAACCAATCTTGTGCATCCAATAGGTGTGTTTGTGTCATTGGATGATCAATTAGGTCATTTTCGTCCTCCCTAGGCTTATTCTTGTCCAATTATGGTTTTTAACCAATCTTGTACATCTAATAAGTTCAATTGTGTCATTGGATTAACATTTAGGTCATTTTCGTCCTCCCTAGGCATATTCTTGTCCAATTAGGGTTTTTAACCAATCTTGTGCATCCAATAGGTGTGTTTGTGTCATTGGATGATCAATTAGGTCATTTTCGTCCTCCCTAGGCATATTCTTGTCCAATTATGGTTTTTAACGAATCTTGTGCATCCAATAGGTGTGTTTGTGTCATTTGATGATCAATTAGGTCATTTTCGTCCTCCCTAGGCATATTCTTGTCCAATTAGGGTTTTTAACCAATCTTGTGCATCCAATAGGTGTGTTTGTGTCATTGGATGATCAATTAGGTCATTTTCGTCCTCCCTAGGCATATTCTTGTCCGACTAGGGTTTTTAACCAATCTTGTGCATCCAATAGGTGTGTTTGTGTCATTGGATGATCAATTAGGTCATTTTCGTCCTCCCTAGGCTTATTCTTGTCCAATTAGGGTTTTTAACCAATCTTGTGCATCCAATAAGTTTGTTTGTGTTATTGGATTAACATTTAGGTCATTTTCGTCCTCCCTAGGCATATTCTTGTCCAATTAGGGTTTTTAACCAATCTTGTGCATCCAATAGGTGTGTTTGTGTCATTGGATGATCAATTAGGTCATTTTCGTCCTCCCTAGGCATATTCTTGTCCAATAGGGTTTTTAACCAATTTTGTTCATCCAATAAGTTTGTTTATGTCATTGAATTAATATTTAGGTCATTTTCGTCCTCCCTAGGCATATTCTTGTCCAATTATGGTTTTTAACCAATCTTGTGCATCCAATAGGTGTGTTTAAGTCATTGGATGATCAATTAGGTCATTTTCGTCCTCCCTAGGCTTATTCTTGTCCAATTAGGGTTTTTAACCAATCTTGTGCATCCAATAAGTTTGTTTGTTTCATTGAATTAATATTTAGGTCATTTTCGTCCTCCCTAGGCATATTCTTGTCCAATTAGGGTTTTTAACCAATCTTGTGCATCCAATAGGTGTGTTTGTGTCATTGGATGATCAATTAGGTCATTTTCGTCCTCCCTAGGCATATTCTTGTCCAATTAGGGTTTTTAACCAATTTTGTTCATCCAATAAGTTTGTTTATGTCATTGAATTATTATTTAGGTCATTTTTGTCCTCCCTAGGCATATTCTTGTCCAATTAGGGTTTTTAACCAATCTTGTGCATCCAATAGGTGTGTTTGTGTCATTGGATGATCAATTAGGTCATTTTCGTCCTCCCTAGGCTTATTCTTGTCCAATTAGGGTTTTTAACCAATCTTGTGCATCCAATAAGTTTGTTTGTTTCATTGAATTAATATTTAGGTAATTTTCGTCCTCCCTAGGCATATTCTTGTCCAATTAGGGTTTTTAACCAATCTTGTGCATCCAATAGGTGTGTTTGTGTCATTGGATGATCAATTAGGTCACTTTCGTCCTCCCTAGGCATATTCTTGTCCAATTAGGGTTTTTAACCAATCTTGTGCATCCAATAGGTGTGTTTGTGTCATTGGATGATCAATTAGGTCATTTTCATCCTCCCTAGGCTGATTCTTGTCCAATTAGGGTTTTTAACCAATCTTGTGCATCCAATAAGTTCATTTGTGTCATTGGATTAACATTTAGGTCATTTTCGTCCTCCCTAGGCATATTCTTGTCCAATTAGGGTTTTTAACCAATCTTGTGCATCCAATAGGTGTGTTTGTGTCATTGGATGATCAATTAGGCCATTTTCGTCCTCCCTATGCTTATTCTTGTCCAATTAGGGTTTTTAACCAATGTTGTGCATCCAATAACTTTGTTTCTGTCATTGAATTAATATTTATGTGATTTTCGTCCTCCCTAGGCTTATTCTTGTCCAATTAGGGTTTTTAAGCAATCTTGTGCATCCAATCAGTTGAGTTGTGTCATTGGATTAACATTTAGGTCATATTCGTCCTCCCTAGGCTTATCCTGGTCCAATTAGGGTTTTTAACCAATTTTGTGCATCCAGTAGGTGTGTTTGTGTCATTGGATGATCAATTAGGTCATTTTCGTCCTCCCTAGGCTTATTCTTGTCCAATTAGGGTTTTTAACCAATCTTGTGCATCCAATAAGTTTGTTTGTGTCATTGAATTAATATTTAGGTCATTTTCGTCCACCCTAGGCATATTCTTGTCCAATTAGGGTTTTTAACCAATCTTGTGCATCCAATAGGTGTGTTTTTATCATTGGATGATCAATTAGGTCATTTTCGTCCTCCCTAGGCATATTCTTGTCCAATTAGGGTTTTTAACCAATCTTGTGCATCCAATAGGTGTGTTTGTGGCAATGGATGATCAATTAGGTCATTTTCGTTCTCCCTAGGCTTATTCTTGTCCAATTATGGTTTTTAACCAATCTTGTGCATCCAATAGGTGTGTTTGTGTCATTGGATGATCAATTAGGTCATTTTCGTCCTCCCTAGGCTTATTCTTGTCCAATTAGGGTTTTTAACCAATGTTGTGCATCCAATAGGTGTGTTTGTGGCAATGGATGATCAATTAGGTCATTTTCGTTCTCCCTAGGCTTATTCTTGTCCAATGAGGGTTTTTAACCAATCTTGTGCATCCAATAACTTTGTTTGTGTCGTTGAATTAATATTTAGGTCATTTGTGTCCTCCCTAGGCATATTCTTGTCTAAATAGGGTTTTTAACCAATCTTGTGCATCCAATAGGTGTGTTTGTGGCATTGGATGATCAATTAGGTCATTTTCGTCCTCCCTAGGCTTATTCTTGTCCAATTAGGGTTTTTAACCAATCTTGTGCATCCAATAAGTTCATTTGTGTCATTGGATTAACATTTAGGTCATTTTCGTCCTCCCTAGGCATATTCTTGTCCAATTAGGATTTTTAACCAATCTTGTGCTTCCAATAGGTGTGTTTGTGTCATTGGATAATCAATTAGGTCATTTTCGTCCTCCCTAGGCTTATTCTTGTCCAATTAGGGTTTTTAACCAATCTTGTGCATCCAATAGGTGTGTTTGTGTCATTGGATGATCAATTAGGTCATTTTCGTCCTCCCTAGGCATATTCTTGTCCAATTAGGGTTTTTAACGAATCTTGTGCATGCAATAGGTGTGTTTGTGTCATTGGATGATCAATTAGGTCATTTTCGTCCTCCCTAGGCTTATTCTTGTCCAATTAGGGTTTTTAACCAATCTTGTGCATCCAATAAGTTGATTTGTGTCATTGGATTAACATTTATGTCATTTTCGTCCTCCCTAGGCTTATTCTTGTCAAATTAGGGTTTTTAACCAATCTAGTGCATCCAAGAGGTGTGTTTGTGTCATTGGATGATCAATTAGGTCATTTTCGTCCCCCCTAGGCTTATTCTTGTCCAATTAGGGTTTTTAACCAATCTTGTGCATCCAATAAGTTGAGTTGTGTCATTGGATTAACATTTATGTCATTTTCATCCTCCCTAGGCTTATTCTTGTCCAATTAGGGTTTTTAACCAATCTTGTGCATCCAATATGTTCATTTGTGTCATTGGATTAACATTTAGGTCATTTTCGTCCTCCCTAGGCATATTCTTGTCCAATTAGGATTTTTAACCAATCTTGTGCTTCCAATAGGTGTGTTTGTGTCATTGGATAATCAATTAGGTCATTTTCGTCCTCCCTAGGCTTATTCTTGTCCAATTAGGGTTTTTAACCAATCTTGTGCATCCAATAAGTTTGTTTGTTTCATTGAATTAATATTTAGGTCATTTTCGTCCTCCTAGGCATATTCTTGTCCAATTAGGGTTTTTAACCAATCTTGTGCATTCAATAGTTGTGTTTGTGTCATTGGATGATCAATTACGTCATTTTCGTCCTCCCTAGGCATATTCTTGTCCATTTAGGGTTTTTAACCAATCTTGTGCATCCAATAGGTGTGTTTGTGTCATTGGATGACCAATTAGGTCATTTTCGTCCTCCCTAGCCATATTCTTGGCCAATTAGGGTTTTTAACCAGTCTTGTGCATCCAATAGGTGTGTTTGTGGCAATGGATGAACAATTAGGTCATTTTTGTTCTCTCTAGGCTTATTCTTGTCCAATTAGGGTTTTTAACCAATATTGTGCATCCAACAGGTGTGTTTGTGTCATTGGATGATCAATTAGGTCATTTTCGTCCTCTCTAGGCTTATTCTTGTCCAATTAGGGTTTTTAACCAATCTTGTGCATCCAATAAGTTCATTTGTGTCATTGGATTTACATTTAGGTCATTTTCGTCCTCCCTAGGCTTGTTCTTGTCCAATTAGGGTTTTTAACCAATCTTGTGCATCCAATAAGTTCATTTGTGTCATTGGATTTACATTTAGGTCATTTTCGTCCTCCCTAGGCATATTCCAGTGCAATTAGGGTTTTTAACCAATCTTGTGCATCCAATAGGAGTGTTTGTGTCATTGGATGATCAATTAGGTCATTTTCGTCATCCATAGGCTTATTCTTGTCCAATTAGGGTTTTTAACCAATCTTGTGCATACAATAACTTTGTTTATGTCGTTGAATTAATATTTAGGTCATTTTCGTCCTCCTTAGGCATAGTCTTGTCCAATTAGGGTTTTTAACCAATCTTGTGCATCCAATAGGTGTGTTTGTGTCATTGGATGATCAATTAGGTCATTTTCGTCCTCCCTAGGCTTATTCTTGTCCAATTAAGGTTTTTAACCAATCTTGTGCATCCAATAAGTTCATTTGTGTCATTGGATTAACACTTAGGTCATTTTCGTCCTCCCTAGGCATATTCTTGTCCAATTAGGGTTTTTAGCCAATCTTGTGCATCCAATAGGTGTGTTTGTGTCATTGGATGATCAATTAGGTCATTTTCGTCCTCCCTATGCTTATTCTTGTCCAATTAGGGTTTTTAACCAATCTTGTGCATCCAATAAGTTCATTTGTGTCATTGAATTAATATTTAAGTCATTTTCGTCCTCCCTAGGCATATTCTTGTCCAATTAGGGTTTTTAACCAATCTTGTGCATCCAATAGGTGTGTTTGTGTCATTGGATGATCAATTAGGTCATTTTCGTCCTCCCTAGGCATATTCTTGTCCAATTAGGGTTTTTAACCAATCTTGTGCATCCAATAGGTGTGTTTGTGTCATTGGATGATCAATTAGGTCATTTACGTCCTCCCTAGGCCTATTCTTGTCAAATTAGGGTTTTTAACCAATCTTGTGCATCCAATAACTTTGTTTGTGTAATTGAATTAATATTTAGGTCATTTTCGTCCTCCCTAGGCATATTCTTGTCCAATTAGGGTTTTTAACCAATCTTGTGCATCCAATAGGTGTGTTTGTGTCATTGGATGATCAATTAGGTCATTTTCGTCCTCCCTAGGCATATTCTTGTCCAATTAGGGTTTTTAACCAATCTTGTGCATCCAATAGGTGTGTTTGTGTCATTGGATGATCAATTAGGTCATTTTCGTCCTTCCTAGGCTTATTCTTGTCCAATTAGGGTTTTTAACCAATCTTGTGCATCCAATAAATTGAGTTGTGTCATTGGATTAACATTTAGGTCATTTTCGTCCTCCCTAGGCTTATTCTTGTCCAATTAGGGTTTTTAACCAATCTTGTGCATCCAATAGGTGTGTTTGTGTCATTGGATGATCAATTAGGTCATTTTCGTCCTCCCTAGGCATATTCTTGTCCAATTAGGGTTTTTAACCAATCTTGTGCATCCAATAGGTGTGTTTGTGTCATTGGATGATCAATTAGGTCATTTTCGTCCTCCCTAGGCATATTCTTGTCCAATTAGGGTTTTTAACCAATCTTGTGCATCCAATAGGTGTGTTTTGTCATTGGATGATCAATTAGGTCATTATCGTCCTCCCTAGGCATATTCTTGTCCAATTAGGGTTTTTAACCAATCTTGTGCATCCAATAGGTGTGTTTGTGTCATTGGATGATCAATTAGGTCATTTTCGTCCTCCCTAGGCATATTCTTGTCCAATTAGGGTTTTTAACCATACTTGTGCATCCAATAGGTGTGTTTGTGTCATTGGATGATCAATTAGGTCATTTTCGTCCTCCCTAGGCATATTCTTGTCCAATTAGGGTTTTTAACCAATCTTGTGCATCCAATAGGTGTGTTTGTGTCATTGGATGATCAATTAGGTCATTTTCGTCCTCCCTAGGCTTATTCTTGTCCAATTAGGGTTTTTAACCAATCTTGTGCATCCAATAGGTGTGTTTGTGTCATTGGATGATCAATTAGGTCATTTTCGTCCTCCCTAAGCTTATTCTTGTCCAATTAGGGTTTTTAACTAATCTTGGGCATCCAATAAGTTCATTTGTGTCAATGGATTAACATTAAGGTCATTTTCGTCCTCCCTAGGCTTATTCTTGTCCAATTAGGGTTTTTAACCAATCTTGTGCATCCAATAAGTTCATTTGTGTCATTGGATTAACATTTAGGTCATTTTCGTCCTCCCTAGGCATATTCTTGTCCAATTAGGGTTTTTAACCAATCTTGTGCATCCAATTGGTGTGTTTGTGTCATTGGTTGATCAATTAGGTCATTTTCGTCCTCCCTAGGCTTATTCTTGTCCAATTAGGGTTTTTAACCAATCTTGTGCATCCAATAGGTGTGTTTGTGTCATTGGATGATCAATTAGGTCATTTTCGTCCTCCCTAGGCTTATTCTTATCCAATTATGGTTTTTAACCAATCTTGTGCTTCCAATAAGTTGAGTTGTGTCATTGGATTAACATTTAGGTCATTTTCGTCCTCCCTAGGCTTATTCTTGTCCAATTAGGGTTTTTAACCAATCTTGTGCATCCAATAAGTTCATTTGTGTCATTGGATAAACATTTAGGTCATTTTCGTCCTCCCTAGTCTTATTCTTGTCCAATTAGGGTTTTTATGGAATCTTGTGCATCCAATAGGTGTGTTTGTGTCATTAGACGAACATTTAGGTCATTTTCGTCCTCCCTAGGCTTATTCTTGTCCAATTAGGGTTTTTAACCAATCATGTGCATCCAATAAGTTCATTTGTGTCATTGGATGATTATTTAGGTCATTTTCGTCCTCCCTAGGCATATTCTTGTCCAATTAGGGTTTTTAACCAATCTTGTGCATCCAATAGGTGTGTTTGTGTCATTGGATGATCAATTAGGTCATTTTCGTCCTCCCTAGGCATATTCTTATCCAATTAGGGTTTTTAACCAATCTTGTGCATCCAATAGGTGTGTTTGTGTCATTGGATGATCAATTAGGTCATTTTCGTCCTTTATATGCTTATTCTAGTCCAATTAGGATTTTTAACCAATCTTGTGCATCCAATAAGTTCATTTGTGTCATTGGATGATCAATTAGGTCATTTTCGTCCTCCCTAGGCATATTCTTGTCCAACTTGGGTTTTTAACCAATCTTGTACTTCCAATAGGTGTGTTTGTGTCATTGGATGATCAATTAGGTCATTTTCGTCCTCCCTAGGCTTATTCTTGTCCAATTAGGGTTTTTAACCAATCTTGTGCATCCAATAGGTGTGTTTGTGTCATTGGATGATCAATTAGGTCATTTTCGTCCTCCCTAGGCTTATTCTTGTCCAATTAGGGTTTTTAACAAATCTTGTGCATCCAATAGGTGTGTTTGTGTCATTGGATGATCAATTAGGTCATTTTCGTCCTCCCTAGGCTTATTCTTGTCCAATTACGGTTTTTAACAAATCTTGTGCGTCCAATAAGTTCATTTGTGTCATTGGATGATCAATTAGGTCATTTTCATCCTCCCTAGGCTTATTCTTGTCCAATTAGGGTTTTCAACCAATCTTGTGCATCCAATAGGTGTGTTTGTGTCATTGGATGATCAATTAGGTTATTTTCGTCCTTCCTAGGCTTACTCTTATCCAATTAGGGTTTTTAACCAATGTTGTGCATCCAATAAGTTCATTTGTGTCATTGGATTAATATTTAGGTCATTTCGTCCTCCCTAGGCATATTCTTGTCCAATTAGGGTTTTTAACCAATCTTGTGCATCCAATAACTTTGTTTGTGTCATTGAATTAATATTTAGGTCATTTTCGTCCTCCCTAGGCATATTCTTGTCCAATAAGGGTTTTTAACCAATCTTGTGCATCCAATAGGTGTGTTTGTGTCATTGGATGATCAATTAGGTCATTTTCGTCCTCCCTAGACATATTCTTGTCCAATTAGGGTTTTTAACCAATCTTGTGCATCCAATAGGTGTGTTTGTGTCATTGGATGATCAATTAGGTCATTTTCGTCCTCCCTAGGCATATTCTTATCCAATTAGGGTTTTTAACCAATCTTGTGCATCCAATAAGTTTGTTTGTTTCATTGAATTAATATTTAGGTCATTTTCGTCCTCCCTAGGCATATTCTTGTCCAATTAGGGTTTTTAACCAATCTTGTGCATCCAATATGTGTGTTTGTGTCATTGGATGATCAATTAGGTCATTTTCGTCCTCCCTAGGCTTATTCTTGTCCAATTAGGGTTTTTAACCAATCTTGTGCATCCAATAGGTGTGTTTGTGTCATTGGATCATCAATTAGGTCATTTTCGTCCTCCCTAGGCTTATTCTTGTCCAATTAGGGTTTTTAACCAATCTTGTGCATCCAATAGGTGTGTTTGTGTCATTGGATGATCAATTAGGTCATTTTCGTCCTCCCTAGGCATATTCTTGTCCAATTAGGGTTTTTAACCAATCTTGTGCATCCAATAAGTTGAGTTGTGTCATTTGATTAACATTTAGGTCATTTTCGTCCTCCCTAGGCTTATTCTTGTCCAATTAGGGTTTTTAACCAATCTTGTGCATCCAATAAGTTCATTTGTGTCATTGGATTTACATTTAGGTCATTTTCGTCCTCCCTAGGCATATTCCAGTGCAATTAGGGTTTTTAACCAATCTTGTGCATCCAATAGGAGTGTTTGTGTCATTGGATGATCAATTAGGTCATTTTCGTCATCCATAGGCTTATTCTTGTCCAATTAGGGTTTTTAACCAATCTTGTGCATACAATAACTTTGTTTATGTCGTTGAATTAATATTTAGGTCATTTTCGTCCTCCTTAGGCATAGTCTTGTCCAATTAGGGTTTTTAACCAATCTTGTGCATCCAATAGGTGTGTTTGTGTCATTGGATGATCAATTAGGTCATTTTCGTCCTCCCTAGGCTTATTCTTGTCCAATTAAGGTTTTTAACCAATCTTGTGCATCCAATAAGTTCATTTGTGTCATTGGATTAACATTTAGGTCATTTTCGTCCTCCCTAGGCATATTCTTGTCCAATTAGGGTGTTTAACCAATCTTGTGCTTCCAATAGGTGTGTTTGTGTCATTGGATAATCAATTAGGTCATTTTCGTCCTGCCTAGGCATATTCTTGTCCAATTAGGGTTTTTAACCAATCTTGTGCATCCAATAGGTGTGTTTGTGTCATTGGATGATCAATTAGGTCATTTTCGTCATCCCTAGGTTTATTCTTGTCCAATTAGGGTTTTTAACCAATCTTGTGCATCCAATAACTTTGTTTGTGTCATTGAATTAATATTTAGGTCATTTTCGTCCTCCCTAGGCATATTCTTGTCCAATTAGGGTTTTTAACCAATCTTGTGCATCCAATAGGTGTGTTTGTGGCATTGGATGATCAATTAGGTCATTTTCGTCCTCCCTAGGCTTATTCTTGTCCAATTAGGGTTTTTAACCAATCTTGTGCATCCAATGAGTTCATTTGTGTCATTTGATTAACATTTAGGTCATTTTCGTCCTCCCTAGGCATATTCTTGTCCAATTAGGGTTTTTAACCAATCTTGTGCATCCAATAGGTGTCTTTGTGGCATAGGATGATCAATTAGGTCATTTTCGTCCTCCCTAGGCTTATTCTTGTCCAATTAGGGTTTTTAACCAATCTTGTGCATCCAATAAGTTCATTTGTGTCATTTGATTAACATTTAGGTCATTTTCGTCCTCCCTAGGCATATTCTTGTCCATTTAGGGTTTTTAACCAATCTTGTGCTTCCAATAGGTGTGTTTGTGTCATTGGATAATCAATTAGGTCATTTTCGTCCTGCCTAGGCATATTCTTGTCCAATTAGGGTTTTTAACCAATCTTGTGCATCCAATAGGTTTGTTTGTGGCATTGGATGATCAATTAGGTCATTTTCGTCCTCCCTAGGCTTATTCTTGTCCAATTAGGGTTTTTAACCAATCTTGTGCATCCAATAAGTTCATTTGTGTCATTTGATTAACATTTAGGTCATTTTCGTCCTCCCTAGGCATATTCTTGTCCATTTAGGCTTTTTAACCAATCTTGTGCTTCCAATAGGTGTGTTTGTGTCATTGGATAATCAATTAGGTCATTTTCGTCCTGCCTAGGCATATTCTTGTCCAATTAGGGTTTTTAACCAATCTTGTGCATCCAATAGGTTTGTTTGTGGCATTGGATGATCAATTAGGTCATTTTCGTCCTCCCTAGGCTTATTCTTGTCTAATTAGGGTTTTTAACCAATCTTGTGCATCCAATAAGTTCATTTGTGTCATTTGATTAACATTTAGGTCATTTTCGTCCTCCCTAGGCATATTCTTGTCCAATTAGGGTTTTTAACCAATCTTGTGCATCCAATAGGTGTGTTTGTGGCATTGGATGATCAATTAGGTCATTTTCGTCCTCCCTAGGCTTATTCTTGTCCAATTAGGGTTTTTAACCAATCTTTTGCATCGAATAAGTTCATTTCTGTCATTGGATTAACATTTAGGTCATTTTCGTCCTCCCTAGGCATATTCTTGTCCAATTAGGGTTTTTAACCAATCTTGTGCTTCCAATAGGTGTGTTTGTGTCATTGGATGATCAATTAGGTCATTTTCGTCCTCCCTAGGGTTATTCTTGTCTAATTAAGGTTTTTAACCAATCTTGTGCATCCAATAAGTTTGTTTGTGTCATTGAATTAATATTTAGGTCATTTTCGTCCTCCCTAGGCATATTCTTGTCCAATTAGGGTTTTTAACCAATCTTGTGCATCCAATAGGTGTGTTTGTATCGTTGGATGATCAATTAGGTCATTTTCGTCCTCCCTAGGCTTATTCTTGTCCAATTAAGGTTTTTAACCAATCTTGTGCATCCAATAAGTTCATTTGTGTCATTGGATTAACATTTAGGTCATTTTCGTCCTCCCTAGGCATATTCTTGTCCAATTAGGGTTTTTAACCAATCTTGTGCTTCCAATAGGTGTGTTTGTGTCATTGGATAATCAATTAGGTCATTTTCGTCCTCCCTAGGGTTATTCTTGTCCAATTAAGGTTTTTAACCAATCTTGTGCATCCAATAAGTTTGTTTGTGTCATTGAATTAATATTTAGGTCATTTTCGTCCTCCCTAGGCATATTCTTGTCCAATTAGGGTTTTTAACCAATCTTGTGCATCCAATAGGTGTGTTTGTATCGTTGGATCATCAATTAGATCATTTTCGTCCTCCCTAGGATTATTCTTGTCCAATTAGGGTTTTTAACCAATCTTGTGCATCCAATAGGTGTGTTTGTGGCAATGGATGATCAATTAGGTCATTTTCGTCCTCCCTAGGCTTATTCTTGTCCAATTAGGGTTTTTAACCAATCTTGTGCATCCAATAGGTGTGTTTGTTTGTGTCATTGGATGATCAATTAGGTCATTTTCGTCCTCCCTAGGCATATTCTTGTCCAATTAGGGTTTTTAACCAATCTTGTGCATCCAATAGGTGTGTTTGTGTCATTGGATGATCAATTAGGTCATTTTCGTCCTCCCTAGGCTTATTCTTGTCCAATTAGGGTTTTTAACCAATCTTGTGCATCCAATAAGTTCATTAGTGTCATTGGATGATCAATTAGGTCATTTTCGTCCTCCCTAGGCATATTATTATCCAATTAGGGTTTTTAACCAATCTTGTGCATCCAATAAGTTTGTTTGTGTCATTGAATTAATATTTAGGTCATTTTCGTCCTCCCTAGGCATATTCTTGTCCAATTAGGGTTTTTAACCAATCTTGTGCATCCAATAGGTGTGTTTGTGTCATTGGATGATCAATTAGGTCATTTTCGTCCTCCCTAGGCATATTCTTGTCCAATTAGGGTTTTTAACCAATCTTGTGCATCCAATAGGTGTGTTTGTGTCATTGGATGATCAATTAGGTCATTTTCGTCCTTCCTAGGCTTATTCTTGTCCAATTAGGGTTTTTAACCAATCTTGTGCATCCAATAAATTGAGTTGTGTCATTGGATTAACATTTAGGTCATTTTCGTCCTCCCTAGGCTTATTCTTGTCCAATTAGGGTTTTTAACCAATCTTGTGCATCCAATAGGTGTGTTTGTGTCATTGGATGATCAATTAGGTCATTTTCGTCCTCCCTAGGCATATTCTTGTCCAATTAGGGTTTTTAACCAATCTTGTGCATCCAATAGGTGTGTTTGTGTCATTGGATGATCAATTAGGTCATTTTCGTCCTCCATAGGCTTATTCTTGTCCAATTAGGGTTTTTGACCAATCTTGTGCATCAAATAAGTTCATTTGTGTCATTGGATGATCAATTAGGTCATTTTCGTCCTCCCTAGGCATATTCTTGTCCAATTAGGGTTTTTAACCAATCTTGTGCATCCAATAGGTGTGTTTGTGTCATTGGATGATCAATTAGGTCATTTTCGTCCTCCCTAGGCTTATTCTTGTCCAATTAGGGTTTTTAACCAATCTTTTGCATCCAATAAGTTGAATTGTGTCATTGGATTAACATTTAGGTCATTTTCGTCCTCCCTAGGCTTATTCTTGTCCAATTAGGGTTTTTAACCAATCTTGTGCATCCAATAGGTGTGTTTGTGTCATTGGATGATCAATTAGGTCATTTTCGTCCTCCCTAGGCATATTCTTGTCCCATAAGGGTTTTTAACCAATCATGTGCATCCAATAAGTTGAGTTGTGTCATTAGATTAACATTTAGGTCATTTTCGTCCTCCCTAGGCTTATTCTTGTACAATTAGGGTTTTTAACCAATCTTGTGCATCCAATAGGTGTGTTTGTGTCATTGGATGATCAATTAGGTCATTTTCGTCCTCCCTAGGCTTATTCTTGTACAATTAGGGTTTTTAACCAATCTTGTGCATCCAATAAGTTTGTTTGTGTCATTGAATTAATATTTAGGTCATTTTCGTCCTCCCTAGGCATATTCTTGTCCAATTAGGGTTTTTAACCAATCTTGTGCATCCAATACGTGTGTTTGTGTCATTGGATGATCAATTAGGTCATTTTTGTCCTCCCTAGGCTTATTCTTGTCCAATTATGGTAATTAGGTCATTTTCGTCCTCCCTAGGCATGTTCTTGACCAACTAGGGTTTTTAACCAATCTTGTGCATCCAATAGGTGTGTTTGTGTCATTGGATGATCAATTAGGTCATTTTCGTCCTCCCTAGGCTTATTCTTGTCAAATTAGGGTTTTTAACCAATCTTGTGCATCCAATAAGTTTGTTTGTGTCAT
Source organism: Cicer pinnatifidum (assembly GCA_037974775.1). Lineage (NCBI taxonomy): Eukaryota > Viridiplantae > Streptophyta > Magnoliopsida > Fabales > Fabaceae > Cicer > Cicer pinnatifidum. The sequence goes on along the minus strand of JBBPBR010001493.1, from coordinate 263,550 downwards.
TGAATTAATATTTAGGTCATTTTCGTCCTCCCTAGGCATATTCTTGTCCAATTAGGGTTTTTAACCAATCTTGTGCATCCAATACGTGTGTTTGTGTCATTGGATGATCAATTAGGTCATTTTTGTCCTCCCTAGGCTTATTGTTGTCCAATTATGGTTTTTAACCAATCTTGTGCATCCAATAGGTGTGTTTGTGTCATTGGATGATGAATTAGGTCATTTTCGTCCTCCCTAGGCATGTTCTTGACCAACTTGGGTTTTTAACCAATCTTGTGCATCCAATAGGTGTGTTTGTGTCATTGGATGATCAATTAGGTCATTTTCGTCCTCCCTAGGCTTATTCTTGTCCAATTAAGGTTTTTAACCAATCTTGTGCATCCAATAAGTTTGTTTGTGTCATTGAATTAATATTTAGGTCATTTTCGTCCTCCCTAGGCATATTCTTGTCCAATTAGGGTTTTTAACCAATCTTGTGCATCCAATAAGTTGAGTTGTGTCATTGGATTAACATTTAGGTCATTTTCGTCCTCCCTAGGCATGTTTTTGTCCAATTAGGGTTTTTAACCAATCTTGTGCATCCAATAAGTTCATTTGTGTTATTGGATTAACATTTAGGTCATTTTCGTCCTCCCTTGGCATATTCTTGTCCAATTAGGGTTTTTAACCAATCTTGTGCATCCAATAGGTGTGGTTGTGTCATTGGATGATCAATTAGGTCATTTTTGTCCTCCCTAAGATTATTCTTGTCCAATTAAGGTTTTTAACCAATCTTGTGCATCCAATAAGTTTGTTTGTGTCATTGAATTAATATTTAGGTCATTTTCGTCCTCCCTAGGCATATTCTTGTCCAATTAGGGTTTTTAACCAATCTTGTGCATCCAATAGGTGTGTTTGTGTCATTGGATGATCAATTAGGTCATTTTCGTCCTCCCTAGGCATATTCTTCTCCAATTAGGGTTTTTAACGAATCTTGTGCATCCAATAGGTGTGTTTGTGTCATTGGATGATCAATTAGGTCATTTTCGTCCTCCCTAGGCTTATTCTTGTCCAATTAGGGTTTTTAACCAATCTTGTGCTTCCAATAGGTGTGTGTGTGTCATTGAATTAATATTTAGGTCATTTTCGTCCTCCCTAGGCATATTCTTGTCCAATTAGGGTTTTTAACCAATCTTGTGCTTCCAATAGGTGTGTTTGTGTCATTTGATGATCAATTAGGTCATTTTCATCATCCCAAGGCTTATTCTTGTCCAATTAGGGTTATTAACCAATCTTGTGCATCCAATAACTTTGTTTGTGTCTTTGAATTAATATTTAGGTCATTTTCGTCCTCCTTAGGCATATTCATGTCGAATTAGGGTTTTTAACCAATCTTGTGCATCCAATAGGTGTGTTTGTGTCATTGGATGATCAATTAGGTCATTTTCGTCCTCCCTAGGCTTATTCTTGTCCAATTAGGGTTTTTAACCAATCTTGTGCATCCAATAAGTTCATTTGTGTCATTTGATTAACATTTAGGTCATTTTCGTCCTCCCTAGGCATATTCTTGTCCAATTAGGGTTTTTAACCAATCTTGTGCTTCCAATAGGTATGTTTGTGTTATTGGATAATCAATTAGGTCATTTTCGACCTACCTAGGCTTATTCTTGTCCAATTAGGGTTTTTAACCAATCTTGTGCATCCAATAAGTTTGTTTGTGTCATTGAATAAATATTTAGGTCATTTTCGTCCTCCCTAGGCATATTCTTGTCCAATTAGGGTTTTTAACCAATCTTGTGCATCCAATAGTTGTGTTTGTGTCATTGGATGATCAATTAGGTCATTTTCGTCCCCCCTAGGCTTATTCTTGTCCAATTAGGGTTTTTAACCAATCTTGTGCATCCAATAAGTTGAGTTGTGTCATTGGATTAACATTTAGGTCATTTTCATCCTCCCTAGGCTTATTCTTGTCCAATTAGGGTTTTTAACCAATCTTGTGCATCCAATAAGTTCATTTGTGTCATTGGATTTACATTTAGGTCATTTTCGTCCTTCCTAAGCTTGTTCTTGTCCAATTAGGGTTTTTAACCAATCTTGTGCTTCCAATAGGTGTGTTTGTGTCATTGGATGATCAATTAGGTCATTTTCGTCCTCCCTAGGCATATTCTTGTCCAATTAGGGTTTTTAACCAATCTTGTGCATCCAATAAGTTTGTTTTTTTCATTGAATTAATATTTAGGTCATTTTCGTCCTCCCTAGGCATATTCTTGTCCAATTAGGGTTTTTAACCAATCTTGTGCATCCAATAGGTGTGTTTGTGTCATTGGATGATCAATTAGGTCATTTTCGTCCTCCCTAGGCATATTCTTGTCCAATTAGGGTTTTTAACCAATCTTGTGCATCCAATAGGTGTGTTTGTGTCATTGGATGATCAATTAGGTCATTTTCGTCCTGCCTAGGCTTATTCTTGACCAATTAGGGTTTTTAACCAATCTTGTGCATCCAATAGGTGTGTTTGTGTCATTGGACGATCAATTAGGTCATTTTCGTCCTCCCTAGGCATATTCTTGTCCAATTAGGGTTTTTAACCAATCTTGTGCATCCAATAAGTTTGTTTTTTTCATTGAATTAATATTTAGGTCATTTTCGTCCTCCCTAGGCATATTCTTGTCCAATTAGGGTTTTTAACCAATCTTGTGCATCCAATAGGTGTGTTTGTGTCATTGGATGATCAATTAGGTCATTTTCGTCCTCCCTAGGCATATTCTTGTCCAATTAGGGTTTTTATACAATCTTGTGCATCCAATAGGTGTGTTTGTGGCAATGGATGATCAATTAGGTAATTTTCGTCCTCCCTAGGCTTATTCTTGTCCAATTAGGGTTTTTAACCAATCTTGTGCATCCAATAAGTTTGTTTGTGTCATTGAATTAATATTTAGGTCATTTTCGTCCTCCCTAGGCATATTCTTGTCCAATTAGGGTTTTTAACCAATCTTGTGCATCCAATAGGTGTGTTTGTGTCATTGGATGATCAATTAGGTCATTTTCGTCCTCCCTAGGCTTATTCTTGTCCAATTAGGGTTTTTAACCAATCTTGTGCATCCAATAGGTGTGTTTGTGTCATTGGATGATCAATTAGGTCATTTTCGTCCTCCCTAGGCATATTCTTGTCCAATTAGGGTTTTTAACGAATCTTGTGCATCCAATAGGTGTGTTTTGTCATTGGATGATCAATTAGGTCATTTTCGTCCTCCCTAGGCATATTCTTGTCCAATTAGGGTTTTTAACGAATCTTGTGCATCCAATAGGTGTGTTTGTGTCATTGGATGATCAATTAGGTCATTTTCGTCCTCCCTAGGCTTATTCTTGTCCAACTAGGGTTTTTAACCAATCTTGTGCATCCAATAAGTTTGTTTGTGTCATTGAATTAATATTTAGGTCATTTTCGTCCTCCCTAGGCATATTCTTGTCCAATTAGGGTTTTTAACCAATCTTGTGCATCCAATAGGTGTGTTTGTGTCATTGGATGATCAATTAGGTCATTTTTGTCCTCCCTAGGCTTATTCTTGTCCAATTATGGTTTTTAACTAATCTTGTGCATCCAATAGGTGTGTTTGTGTCATTGGATGATCAATTAGGTCATTTTCGTCCTCCCTAGGCATATTCTTGTCCAATTAGGGTTTTTAACCAATCTTGTGCATCCAATAGGTGTGTTTGTGTCATTGGATGATCAATTAGGTCATTTTCGTCCTCCCTAGGCTTATTCTTGTCCAATTAGGGTTTTTAACCAATCTTGTGCATCCAATAAGTTCATTAGTGTCATTGGATGATCAATTAGGTCATTTTCGTCCTCCCTAGGCATATTATTATCCAATTAGGGTTTTTAACCAATCTTGTGCATCCAATAAGTTTGTTTGTGTCATTGAATTAATATTTAGGTCATTTTCGTCCTCCCTAGGCATATTCTTGTCCAATTAGGGTTTTTAACCAATCTTGTGCATCCAATAGGTGTGTTTGTGTCATTGGATGATCAATTAGGTCATTTTCGTCCTCCCTAGGCATATTCTTGTCCAATTAGGGTTTTTAACCAATCTTGTGCATCCAATAGGTGTGTTTGTGTCATTGGATGATCAATTAGGTCATTTTCGTCCTCCCTAGGCATATTCTTGTCCAATTAGGGATTTAAACCGATCTTGTGCATCCAATAGGTGTGTTTGTTTCATTGGATGATCTATTAGGTCATTTTTGTCCTCCCTAGGCATATTCTTGTCCAATTAGGGTTTTTTAACCAATCTTGTGCATCCAATAAGTTGAGTTGTGTCATTGGATTAACATTTAGGTCATTTTCGTCCTCCCTAGGCTTATTCTTGTCCAATTAGGGTTTTTAACCAATCTTGTGCATCCAATAGGTGTGTTTGTGTCATTGGATGATCAATTAGGTCATTTTCGTCCTCCCTAGGCATATTCTTGTCCAATTAGGTTTTTTAACCAATCTTGTGCCTCCAATAGGTGTGTTTGTGTCATTGGATGATCAATTAGGTCATTTTCGTCCTCCCTAGGCATATTCTTGTCCAATTAGGGTTTTTAACCAATCTTGTGCATCCAATAGGTGTGTTTGTGTCATTGGATGATCAATTAGGTCATTTTCGTCCTCCCTAGGCTTATTCTTGTCCAATTAGGGTTTTTAACCAATCTTGTGCATCCAACAAGTTCATTAGTGTCATTGGATGATCAATTAGGTCATTTTCTTCCTCCCTAGGCATGTTCTTGTCCAACTAGGGTTTTTAACCAATCTTGTGCATCCAATAGGTGTGTTTGTGTCATTGGATGATCAATTAGGTCATTTTCGTCCTCCATAGGCTTATTCTTGTCCAATTAGGGTTTTTAACCAATCTTGTGCATCCAATAAGTTCATTTGTGTTATTGGATTAACATTTAGGTCATTTTCGTCTTCCCTAGGCATATTCTTGTCCAATTAGGGTTTTTAACCAATCTTGTGCATCCAATAAGTTGGGTTGTGTCATTGGATTCACATTTAGGTCATTTTCGTCCTCCCTAGGCTTATTCTTGTCCAATTAGGGTTTTTAACCAATCTTGTGCATCCAATAGGTGTGTTTGTGTCATTGGATGATCAATTAGGTCATTTTCGTCCTCCCTAGGCATATTCTTGTCCAACTAGGGTTTTTAACCAATCTTGTGCATCCAATAGGTGTGTTTGTGTCATTGGATTATCAATTAGGTCATTTTCGTCCTCCTTAGGCTTATTCTTGTCCAATTAGGGTTTTTAATCAATCTTGTGCATCCAATAGGTGTGTTTGTGTCATTGGATGATCAATTAGGTCATTTTCGTCCTCCCTAGGCTTATTCTTGTCCAATTAGGGTATTTAACCAATCTTGTGCATCCAATAAGTTCATTTGTGTCATTGGATTAACATTTAGGTCATTTTCGTTCTCCCTAGGCATATTCTTGTCCAATTAGGGTTTTTAACCAATCTTGTGCAAACAATAGGTGTGTTTGTGTCATTGGATGATCAATTTAGGTCATTTTCGTTCTCCCTAGGCATATTCTTGGCCAATTAGGGTTTTTAATCAATCTTGTGCATCCAATAGGTGTGTTTGTGTCATTGGATGATCAATTAGGTCATTTTCGTCCTCCCTAGGCATATTCTTGTCCAATTAGGGTTTTTAACCAATCTTGTGCATCCAATAGGTGTGTTTGTGTCATTGGATGATCAATTAGGTCATTTTCGTCCTCCCTATGCTTATTCTTGTCCAATTAGGGTTTTTAACCAATCTTGTGCATCCAATAAGTTGAGTTGTGTCATTTGATTAACATTTTGGTCATTTTTGTCCTCCCTAGGCTTATTCTTGTCCAATTAGGGTTTTTAACCAATCTTGTGCATCCAATAGGTGTGTTTGTGTCATTGGATGATCAATTAGGTCATTTTCGTCCTCCCTAGGCATATTCTTGTCCAATTAGGGTTTTTAACCAATCTTGTGCATCCAATAGGTGTGTTTGTGTCATTGGATGATCAATTAGGTCATTTTCGTCCTCCCTAGGCTTATTCTTGTCCAATTAGGGTTTTTAACCAATCTTGTGCATCCGATAAGTTTGTTTGTGTCATTGAATTAATATTTAGGTCATTTTCGTCCTACCTAGGCATATTCTTGTCCAATTAGGGTTTTTAACCAGTCTTTTGCATCCAATAGGTGTGTTTGTGTCATTGGATGATCAATTAGGTCATTTTCGTCCTCCCTAGGCTTATTCTTGTCGAATTAGGGTTTTTAACCAATCTTGTGCATCCAATAGGTGTGTTTGTGTCATTGGATGATCAATTAGGTCATTTTCGTCTTCCCTAGGCATATTCTTGTCCAATTAGGGTTTTTAACCAATCTTGTGCATCCAATAAGTTGAGTTGTGTCATTGGATTAACATTTAGGTCATTTTCATCCTCCCTAGGCTTATTCTTGTCCAATTAGGGTTTTTAACCAATCTTGTGCATCCAATAAGTTCATTTGTGTCATTGGATTTACATTTAGGTCATTTTCGTCCTCCCTAGGCTTGTTCTTGTCCAATTAGGGTTTTTAACCAATCTTGTGCTTCCAATAGGTGTGTTTGTGTCATTGGATGATCAATTAGGTCATTTTCGTCCTCCCTAGGCATATTCTTGTCCAATTAGGGTTTTAACCAATCTTGTGCATCCAATAGGTGTGTTTGTGTCATTGGATGATCAATTAGGTCATTTTCGTCATCCCTAGGCTTATTCTGGTCCAATTAGGGTTTTTCACCAATCTTGTGCCTCCAATAACTTTGTTTGTGTCATTGAATTAATATTTAGGTCATTTTTGTCCTCCCTAGGCATATTCTTGTCCAATTAGGGTTTTTAACCAATCTTGTGCATCCAATAGGTGTGTTTGTGGCATTGGATGATCAATTTGGTCATTTTCGTCCTCCCTAGGCTTATTCTTGTCCAATTAGGATTTTTAACCAAACTTGTCCATCCAATAAGTTCATTTGTGTCATTGGATTAACATTTAGGTCATTTTCGTCCTCCCTAGGCATATTCTTGTCCAATTAGGATTTTTAACCAATCTTGTGCTTCCAATAGGTATGTTTGTGTCATTGGATAATCAATTAGGTCATTTTCGTCCTCCATAGGCTTATTCTTGTCCAATTATGGTTTTTAACCAATCTTGTGCATCCAATAAGTTTGTTTGTGTCATTGAATTAATATTTAGGTCATTTTCGTCCTCCCTAGGCATATTCTTGTCCAATTAGGGTTTTTAACCAATCTTGTGCATCCAATAGGTGTGTTTGTATCGTTGGATGATCAATTAGGTCATTTTCGTCCTCCCTAGGCTTATTCTTGTCCAATTAAGGTTTTTAACCAATCTTGTGCATCCAATAAGTTCATTTGTGTCATTGGATTAACATTTAGGTCATTTTCGTCCTCCCTAGGCATATTCTTGTCCAATTAGGGTTTTTAACCAATCTTGTGCTTCCAATAGGTGTGTTTGTGTCATTGGATAATCAATTAGGTCATTTTCGTCCTCCCTAGGGTTATTCTTGTCCAATTAAGGTTTTTAACCAATCTTGTGCATCCAATAAGTTTGTTTGTGTCATTGAATTAATATTTAGGTCATTTTCGTCCTCCCTAGGCATATTCTTGTCCAATTAGGGTTTTTAACCAATCTTGTGCATCCAATAGGTGTGTTTGTATCGTTGGATCATCAATTAGATCATTTTCGTCCTCCCTAGGATTATTCTTGTCCAATTAGGGTTTTTAACCAATCTTGTGCATCCAATAGGTGTGTTTGTGGCAATGGATGATCAATTAGGTCATTTTCGTCCTCCCTAGGCTTATTCTTGTCCAATTAGGGTTTTTAACCAATCTTGTGCATCCAATAGGTGTGTTTGTTTGTGTCATTGGATGATCAATTAGGTCATTTTCGTCCTCCCTAGGCATATTCTTGTCCAATTAGGGTTTTTAACCAATCTTGTGCATCCAATAGGTGTGTTTGTGTCATTGGATGATCAATTAGGTCATTTTCGTCCTCCCTAGGCTTATTCTTGTCCAATTAGGGTTTTTAACCAATCTTGTGCATCCAATAAGTTCATTAGTGTCATTGGATGATCAATTAGGTCATTTTCGTCCTCCCTAGGCATATTATTATCCAATTAGGGTTTTTAACCAATCTTGTGCATCCAATAAGTTTGTTTGTGTCATTGAATTAATATTTAGGTCATTTTCGTCCTCCCTAGGCATATTCTTGTCCAATTAGGGTTTTTAACCAATCTTGTGCATCCAATAGGTGTGTTTGTGTCATTGGATGATCAATTAGGTCATTTTCGTCCTCCCTAGGCATATTCTTGTCCAATTAGGGTTTTTAACCAATCTTGTGCATCCAATAGGTGTGTTTGTGTCATTGGATGATCAATTAGGTCATTTTCGTCCTCCCTAGGCTTATTGTTGTCCAATTAGGGTTTTTAACCAATCTTGTGCATCCAATAAGTTCATTTGTGTCATCGGATGATCAATTAGGTCATTTTCGTCCTCCCTAGGCTTATTCTTGTCCAACTTGGGTTTTTAACCAATCTTGTGCCTCCAATAGGTGTGTTTGTGTCATTGGATGATCAATTAGGTCATTTTCGTCCTCCCTAGGCTTATTCTTGTCCAATTTGGGTTTTTAACCAATCTTGTGCGTCTAATAAGTTCATTTGTGTTATTGGATTAACATTTAGGTCATATTCGTCCTCCCTAGGCATATTCTTGTCCAATTAGGGTTTTTAACCAATCTTGTGCATCCAATAGGTGTGTTTGTGTCATTGGATGATCAATTAGGTCATTTTCGTCCTCCCTAGGCATATTATTGTCCAGTTAGGGTTTTTAACCAATCTTGTGCATCCAATAGGTGTGTTTGTATCATTGGATGATCAATTAGGTCATTTTCGTCCTCCCTAGGCATATTCTTGTCCAATTAGGGTTTTTAACCAATCTTGTGCATCCAATAAGTTTGTTTGTTTCATTGAATTAATATTTAGGTCATTTTCGTCCTCCCTAGGCATATTCTTGTCCTATTAGGGTTTTTAACAAATCTTGTGCATCCAATAGGTGTGTTTGTGTCATTGGATGATCAATTAGGTCATTTTCGTCCTCCCTAGGCTTATTCTTGTCCAATTAGGGTTTTTAACCAATCTTGTGCATCCAATAGGTGTGTTTGTGTCATTGGATGATCAATTAGGTCATTTTCGTCCTCCCTAGGCATATTCTTGTCCAATTAGGGTTTTTAACAAATCTTGTGCATCCAAAAGTTCATTTGTCTTATTGGATTAACATTTAGGTCATATTCGTCCTCCCTAGGCATATTCTTGTCCAATAAAGGTTTTTAACCAATGTTGTGCATCCAATAGGTGTGTTTGTGTCATTGGATGATCAATTAGGTCATTTTCGTCCTCCCTAGGCATATTCTTGTCCAATTAGGGTTTTTAACCAATCTTGTGCATCCAATAGGTGTGTTTGTGTCATTGGATGATCAATTAGGTCATTTTCGTCCTCCCTAGGCTTATTCTTGTCCAATTAAGGTTTTTAACCAATCTTGTGCATCCAATAGGTGTGTTTGTGACATTGGATGACCAATTAGGTCATTTTCATCCTCCCTAGGCATATTCTTGTCCAATTAGGGTTTTTAACCAATCTTGTGCATCCAATAGGTGTGTTTGTGACAATGGATGATCAATTAGGTCATTTTCGTCCTTCCTAGGCTTATTCTTGTCCAATTAGGGTTTTTAACCAATCTTGTGCATCCAATAGGTGTGTTTGTGTCATTGGATGATCAATTAGGTCATTTTCGTCCTCCATAGGCTTATTCTTGTCCAATTAGGGTTTTTAACCGATCTTGTGTATCCAATAGGTGTGTTTGTGTCATTGGATGATCAATTAGGTCATTTTCGTCCTCCCTAGGCATATTCTTGTCCAATTAGGGTTTTTAACCAATCTTGTGCATCCAATAGGTGTGTTTGTGTCATTGGATGATCAATTAGGTAACTTTCGTCCTCCCTAGGCTTATTCTTGCCCAATTAGGGTTTTTAACCATACTTGTGCATCCAATAGGTGTGTTTGTGTCATTGGATGATCAATTAGGTCATTTTCGTCCTCCCTAGGCTTATTCTTGTCCAATTAGGGTTTTTAACCAATCTTGTGCATCCAATAGGTGTGTTTGTGTCATTGGATGATCAATTAGGTCATTTTCGTCCTCCCTAGGCATATTCTTGTCCAATTAGGGTGTTTAACCAATCTAGTGCATCCAATAGGTGTGTTTGTGTCATTGGATGATCAATTAGGTCATTTTCGTCCTCCCTAGGCATATTCTTGTCCAATTAGGGTTTTTAACGAATCTTGTGCATCCAATAGGTGTGTTTGTGTCATTGGAGGATCAATTAGGTCATTTTCGTCCTCCCTAGGCTTATTCTTGTCCAATTAGGGTTTTTAACCAATCTTGTGCATCCAATAAGTTGATTTGTGTCATTGGATTAACATTTAGGTCATTTTCGTCCTCCCTAGGCTTATTCTTGTCCAATTAGGGTTTTTAACCAATCTTGTGCATCCAATAAGTTTGTTTGTTTCATTGAATTAATATTTAGGTCATTTTCGTCCTCCCTAGGCATATTCTTGTCCAATTAGGGTTTTAAACCAATCTTGTGCATCCAATTGGTGTGTTTGTGCCATTGGATGATCAATTAGGTCATTTTCGTCCTCCCTAGGCATATTCTTGTCCAATTAGGGTTTTTAACGAATCTTGTGCATCCAATAGGTGTGTTTGTGTCATTGGATGATCAATTAGGTCATTTTCGTCCTCCCTAGGCTTATTCTTGTCCAATTAGGGTTTTTAACCAATCTTGTGCATCCAATAAGTTGAGTTGTGTCATTGGATTAACATTTAGGTCATTTTCGTCCTCCCTAGGCTTATTCTTGTGCAATTAGGGTTTTTAACCAATCTTACGCATCCAATACGTTCATTTGTGTCATTGGATGATCAATTAGGTCATTTTCGTCCTCCATAGGCTTATTCTTGTCCAATTAGGATTTTTAACCAATGTTGTGCATCCAATAAGTTGAGTTGTGTCATTGGATTAACATTTAGGTCATTTTCATCCTCCCTAGGCTTATTCTTATCCAATTAGGGTTTTTAACCAATCTTGTGCATCCAATAGGTGTGTTTGTGTCATTGGATGATCAATTAGGTCATTTTCGTCCTCCCTAGGCTTATTCTTGTCCAATTAGGGTTTTTAACCAATCTTGTGCATCCAATAAGTTGAGTTGTGTCATTGGATTAACATTTAGGTCATTTTCGTCCTCCCTAGGCATGTTTTTGTCCAATTAGGGTTTTTAACCAATCTTGTGCATCCAATAAGTTCATTTGTGTTATTGGATTAACATTTAGGTCATTTTCGTCCTCCCTTGGCATATTCTTGTCCAATTAGGGTTTTTAACCAATCTTGTGCATCCAATAGGTGTGGTTGTGTCATTGGATGATCAATTAGGTCATTTTTGTCCTCCCTAAGATTATTCTTGTCCAATTAAGGTTTTTAACCAATCTTGTGCATCCAATAAGTTTGTTTGTGTCATTGAATTAATATTTAGGTCATTTTCGTCCTCCCTAGGCATATTCTTGTCCAATTAGGGTTTTTAACCAATCTTGTGCATCCAATAGGTGTGTTTGTGTCATTGGATGATCAATTAGGTCATTTTCGTCCTCCCTAGGCATATTCTTCTCCAATTAGGGTTTTTAACGAATCTTGTGCATCCAATAGGTGTGTTTGTGTCATTGGATGATCAATTAGGTCATTTTCGTCCTCCCTAGGCATATTCTTGTCCAATTAGGGTTTTTAACGAATCTTGTGCATCCAATAGGTGTGTTTGTGTCATTGGATGATCAATTAGGTCATTTTCGTCCTCCCTAGGCTTATTCTTGTCCAATTAGGGTTTTTAACCAATCTTGTGCATCCAATAAGTTGAGTTGTGTCATTGGATTAACATGTAGGTCATTTTCGTCCTCCCTAGGCTTATTCTTGTCCAATTAGGGTTTTTAACCAATCTTGTGCATCCAATAGGTGTGTTTGTGTCATTGGATGATCAATTAGGTCATTTTCGTCCTCCCTAGGCATATTCTTGTCCAGTTAGGGTTTTTAACCAATCTTGTGCATCCAATAGGTGTGTTTGTGTCATTGGATGATCAATTAGGTCATTTTCGTCCTCCCTAGGCTTATTCTCGTCCAATTAGGGTTTTTAACCAATCTTATGCATCCAATAAGTTAATTTGTGTCATTGGATTAACATTTAGGTCATTTTCGTCCTCCCTAGGCATATTCTTGTCCAATTAGGGTTTTTAACCAATCTTGTGCATCCAATAGGTGTGTTTGTGTCATTGGATGATCAATTAGGTTATTTTCATCCACCCTAGGCTTATTCTTGTCCAATTAGGGTTTTTAACCAATCTTGTGCATCCAATAGGTGTGTTTGTGTCATTGGATGACCAATTAGGTCATTTTCGTCCTCCCTAGGCATATTCTTGTCCAATTAGGGTTTTTAACCAATCTAGTGCATCCAATAGGTGTGTTTGTGTCATTGGATGATCAATTAGGTCATTTTCGTCCTCCCTAGGCATATTCTTGTCCAATTAGGGTTTTTAACCAATCTTGTGCATCCAATAGGTGTGTTTGTGTCATTGGATGATCAATTAGGTCATTTTCGTCCTCCCTAGGCTTGTACTTGTCCAATTAGGGTTTTTAACCAATCTTGTGCATCAAATAAGTTCATTAGTGTCATTGTATGATCAATTAGGTCATTTTCGTCCTCCCTAGGCATGTTCTTGTCCAACTAGGGTTTTTAACCAATCTTGTGCATCCAATAGGTGTGTTTGTGTCATTGGATGATCAATTAGGTCATTTTTGTCCTCCCTAGGCTTATTCTTGTCCAATTAGGGTTTTTAACCAATCTTGTGCATCCAATAAGTTGATTTGTGTCATTGGATTAACATTTAGGTCATTTTCGTCCTCCCTAGGCATATTCTTGTCCAATTAGGGTTTTTAACCAATCTAGTGCATCCAATAGGTGTGTTTGTGTCATTGGATGATCAATTAGGTCATTTTCGTCCCCCCTAGGCTTATTCTTGTCCAATTAGGGTTTTTAACTAATCTTGTGCATCCAATAAGTTGAGTTGTGTCACTGGATTAACATTTATGTCATTTTCATCCTCCCCAGGCTTATTCTTGTCCAATTAGGGTTTTTAACCAATCTTGTGCATCCAATAAGTTCATTTGTGTCATTAGATTAACATTTAGGTCATTTTCGTCCTCCCTAGGCATATTCTTGTCCAATTAGGATTTTTAACCAATCTTGTGCTTCCAATAGGTGTGTTTGTGTCATTGGATAATCAATTAGGTCATTTTCGTCCTCCCTAGGCTTATTCTTGTCCAATTAGGGTTTTTAACCAATCTTGTGCATCCAATAAGTTTGTTTGTTTCATTGAATTAATATTTAGGTCATTTTCGTCCTCCTAGGCATATTCTTGTCCAATTAGGGTTTTTAACCAATCTTGTGCATTCAATAGTTGTGTTTGTGTCACTGGATGATCAATTACGTCATTTTCGTCCTCCCTAGGCATATTCTTGTCCAATTAGGGTTTTTAACCAATCTTGTGCATCCAATAGGTGTGTTTGTGTCATTGGATGAACAATTAGGTCATTTTCGTCCTCCCTAGCCATATTCTTGGCCAATTAGGGTTTTTAACCAGTCTTGTGCATCCAATAGGTGTGTTTGTGGCAATGGATGATCAATTAGGTCATTTTTGTTCTCTCTAGGCTTATTCTTGTCCAATTAGGGTTTTTAACCAATATTGTGCATCCAATAGGTGTGTTTGTGTCATTGGATGATCAATTAGGTCATTTTCGTCCTCTCTAGGCTTATTCTTGTCCAATTAGGGTTTTTAACCAATCTTGTGCATCCAATAAGTTGAGTTGTGTCATTGGATTAACATTTAGGTCATTTTCGTCCTCCCTAGGCTTGTTCTTGTCCAATTAGGGTTTTTAACCAATCTTGTGCATCCAATAAGTTCATTTGTGTCATTGGATTTACATTTAGGTCATTTTCGTCCTCCCTAGGCATATTCCAGTGCAATTAGGGTTTTTAACCAATCTTGTGCATCCAATAGGAGTGTTTGTGTCATTGGATGATCAATTAGGTCATTTTCGTCATCCATAGGCTTATTCTTGTCCAATTAGGGTTTTTAACCAATCTTGTGCATACAATAACTTTGTTTATGTCGTTGAATTAATATTTAGGTCATTTTCGTCCTCCTTAGGCATAGTCTTGTCCAATTAGGGTTTTTAACCAATCTTGTGCATCCAATAGGTGTGTTTGTGTCATTGGATGATCAATTAGGTCATTTTCGTCCTCCCTAGGCTTATTCTTGTCCAATTAAGGTTTTTAACCAATCTTGTGCATCCAATAAGTTCATTTGTGTCATTGGATTAACATTTAGGTCATTTTCGTCCTCCCTAGGCATATTCTTGTCCAATTAGGGTGTTTAACCAATCCTGTGCTTCCAATAGGTGTGTTTGTGTCATTGGATGATAAATTAGGTCATTTTCGTCCTCCCTAGGGTTATTCTTGTCCAATTAGGGTTTTTAACCAATCTTGTGCATCCAATAAGTTTGTTAGTGTCATTGAATTAATATTTAGGTCATTTTCGTCCTCCCTAGGCATATTTTTGTCTAATTAGGGTTTTTAACCAATCTTGTGCATCCAATAGGTATGTTTGTGTCATTGCATGATCAATTAGGTCATTTTCGTCCTCCCTAGGCATATTCTTGTCCAATTAGGGTTTTAACCAATCTTGTGCATCCAATAGGTGTGTTTGTGGCATTGGATGATCAATTAGGTCATTTTCGTCCTCCCTAGGCTTATTCTTGTCCAGTTAGGGTTTTTTACCCAATCTTGTGCATCCAATAGGTGTGTTTGTGTCATTGGATGATCAATTAGGTCATTTCCGTCCTCCCTAGGCTTATTCTTGTCCAATTAGGGTTTTTAACCAATCTTGTGCATCCAATAGGTGTGTTTGTGTCATTGGATGATCAATTAGGTCATTTTCGTAATCCCTAGGCTTATTCTTGTCCAATTAGGGTTTTTAACCAATCTTGTGCATCCAACAACTTTGTTTGTGTCATTGAATTAATATTTAGGTCATTTTCGTCGTCCCTAGGCATATTCTTGTCCAATTACGGTTTTTAACCAATCTTGTGCATCCAATAGGTGTGTTTGTGGCATTGGATGATCAATTAGGTCATTTTCGTCCTCCCTAGGCTTATTCTTGTCCAATTAGGGTTTTTAACAAATCTTGTGCATCCAATAAGTTCATTTGTGTCATTGGATTAACATTTAGGTCATTTTCGTCCTCCCTAGGCATATTCTTGTCCAATTAGGGTTTTTAACCAATCTTGTGCTTCCAATAGGTGTGTTTGTGTCATTGGATAATCAATTAGGTCATTTTCGTCCTCCCTAGGGTTATTCTTGTCCAATTAGGGTTTTTAACCAATCTTGTGCATCCAATAAGTTTGTTTGTGTCATTGAATTAATATTTAGGTCATTTTCGTCCTCCCTAGGCATATTCTTGTCCAATTAGGGTTTTTAACCAATCTTGTGCATCCAATAGTCGTGTTTGTGTCATTGGATAATCAATTAGGTCATTTTCGTCCTCCCTAGGCTTATTCTTGTCCAATTAGGGTTTTTAACCAATCTTGTGCATCCAATAAGTTCATTTGTGTCTTTGGATTAACATTTAGGTCATTGTCGTCCTCCCTAGGCATATTCTTGTCCAATTAGGGTTTTTAACCAATCTTGTGATTCCAATAGGTGTGTTTGTGTCATTGGATGACCAATTAGGTCATTTTCGTCCTCCCTAGGCTTATTCTTGTCCAATTAGGGTTTTTAACCAATCTTGTGCATCCAATAAGTTTGTTTGTGTCATTGAATTAATATTTAGGTCATTTTCGTCCTCCCTAGGCATATTCTTGTCCAATTAGGGTTTTTAACCAATCTTGTGCATCCAATAGGTGTGTTTGTATCGTTGGATGATCAATTAGGTCATTTTCGTCCTCCCTAGGCTTATTCTTGTCCAATTAAGGTTTTTAACCAATCTTGTGCATCCAATAAGTTCATTTGTGTCATTGGATTAACATTTAGGTCATTTTCGTCCTCCCTAGGCATATTCTTGTCCAATTAGGGTTTTTAACCAATCTTGTGCTTCCAATAGGTGTGTTTGTGTCATTGGATAATCAATTAGGTCATTTTCGTCCTCCCTAGGGTTATTCTTGTCCAATTAAGGTTTTTAACCAATCTTGTGCATCCAATAAGTTTGTTTGTGTCATTGAATTAATATTTAGGTCATTTTCGTCCTCCCTAGGCATATTCTTGTCCAATTAGGGTTTTTAACCAATCTTGTGCATCCAATAGGTGTGTTTGTATCGTTGGATCATCAATTAGATCATTTTCGTCCTCCCTAGGATTATTCTTGTCCAATTAGGGTTTTTAACCAATCTTGTGCATCCAATAGGTGTGTTTGTGGCAATGGATGATCAATTAGGTCATTTTCGTCCTCCCTAGGCTTATTCTTGTCCAATTAGGGTTTTTAACCAATCTTGTGCATCCAATAGGTGTGTTTGTGTCATTGGCTGATCAATTAGGTCATTTTCGTCCTCCCTAGGCTTATTCTTGTCCAATTAGGGTTTTTAACCAATCTTGTGCATCCAATAAGTTTGTTTGTGTCATTGAATTAATATTTAGGTCATTTTCGTCCTCCCTAGGCATATTCTTGTCCAATTAGGGTTTTTAACCAATCTTGTGCATCCAATAGGTGTGTTTGTGTCATTGGATGATCAATTAGGTCATTTTTGTCCTCCCTAGGCATATTCTAGTCCAACTAAGGTTTTTAACCAATCTTGTGCTTCCAATAGGTGTGTTTGTGTCATTGGATGATCAATTAGGTCATTCTGGTCCTCCCTAGGCTTATTCTTGTCCAATTAGGGTTTTTAACCAATCTTGTGCATCCAATAGGTGTGTTTGTGTCATTGGATGATCAATTAGGTCATTTTCGTCCTCCCTAGGCTTATTCTTGTCCAATTAGGGTTTTTAACCAATCTTGTGCATCCAATAAGTTTGTTTGTGTCATTGAATTAATATTTAGGTCATTTTCGTCCTCCCTAGGCATATTCTTGTCCAATTCGGGTTTTTAACCAATCCTGTGCATCCAATAGGTGTGTTTGTGTCATTGGATGATCAATGAGGTCATTTTCATCCACCCTAGTCATGTTCTTGTCCAACTAGGGTTTTTAACCAATTTTGTGTATCCAATAGGTGTGTTTGTGTCATTGGATGATCAATTAGGTCATTTTCGTCCTCCCTAGGCTTATTCTTGTCCAATTAGGGTTTTAAACCAATCTTGTGCATCCAATAACTTCATTAGTGTCATTGGATGATCAATTAGGTCATTTTCGTCCTCCCTAGGCCTGTTCTTGTCCAACTAGGGTTTTTAACCAATCTTGTGCATCCAATAGGTGTGTTTGTGTCATTGGATGATCAATTAGGTCATTTTCGTCCTCCCTAGGCTTATTCTTGTCCAATTAGGGTTTTTAACCAATCTTGTGCATCCAATAAGTTTGTTTGTGTCATTGAATTAATATTTAGGTAATTTCCGTCCTCCCTAGGCATATTCTTGTCCAATTAGGGTTTTTAACCAATCTTGTGCATCCAATAAGTTCATTTGTGTCATTGGATGATCAATTAGGTCATTTTCGTCCTCCCTAGGCATATTCTTGTCCAACTAGGGTTTTTAACCAATCTTGTGCATCCAATAGGTGTGTTTGTGTCATTGGATGATCAATTAGGTCATTTTCGTCCACCCTAGGCTTTTTCTTGTCCAATTAGGGTTTTTAACCAATCTTGTGCATCCAATAAGTTCATTTGTGTCATTGGATGATCAATTAGGTCATTTTCATCCTCCCTAGGCATATTCTTGTCCAATTAGGGTTTTTAACCAATCTTGTGCATCCAATAAGTTCATTTGTGTCATTGGATTAACATTTAGGTCATTTTCGTCCTCCCTAGGCATATTCTTGTCCAATTAGGATTTTTAACCAATCTTGTGCTTCCAATAGGTGTGTTTGTGTCATTGGATGATCAATTAGGTCATTTTCGTCCTCCCTAGGCTTATTCTTGTCCAATTAGGGTTTTTAACCAATCTTGTGCATCCAATAAGTTGATTTGTGTCATTGGATGATCAATTAGGTCATTTTCGTCCTCCCTAGGCTTATTCTTGTCCAACTAGGGTTTTTAACCAATCTTGTGCATCCAATAGGTGTGTTTGTGTCATTGGATGATCAATTAGGTCATTTTCGTCCTCCCTAGGCTTATTCTTGTCCAATTAGGGTTTTTAACCAATCTTGTGCATCCAATAGGTGTGTTTGTGTCATTGGATGATCAATTAGGTCCTTTTCGTCCTCCCTAGGCTTATTCTTGTCCAATTAGGGTTTTTAACCAATCTTGTGCATCCAATAGGTGTGTTTGTGTCATTGGATGATCAATTAGGTCTTTTTCGTCCTCCCTAGGCTTATTCTTGTCCAATTAGGGTTTTTAACCAATCTTGTGCATCCAATAAATTCATTTGTGTCATTGGATGATCAATTAGGTCATTTTCGTCCTCCCTAGGCATATTCTTGTCAAACTAGGGTTTTTAACCAATCTTGTGCATCCAATAGGTGTGTTTGTGTCATTGGATGATCAATTAGGTCATTTTCGTCCTCCCTAGGCTTATTCTTGTCCAATTAGGGTTTTTAACCAATCTTGTGCATCCAATAAGTTGAGTTGTGTCATTCGATTAACATTTGGGTCATTTTCGTCCTCCCTAGGCTTATTCTTGTCCAATTAGGGTTTTTAACCAATCTTGTGCATCCAATAAGTTCATTTGTGTCATTAGATTAACATTTAGGTCATTTTCGTCCTCCCTAGGCATATTCTTGTCCAATTAGGGTTTTTAACCAATCTTGTGCATCCAATAGGTGTGTTTGTGTCATTGGATGATCAATTAGGTTATTTTAGTCCTCCCTAGGCTTATTCTTGTCCAATTAGGGTTTTTAACCAATCTTGTGCATCCAATAGGTGTGTTTGTGTCATTGGATGACCAATTAGGTCATTTTCGTCCTCCCTAGCCATATTCTTGTCCAATTAGGGTTTTTAACCAATCTTGTGCATCCAATAGGTGTGTTTGTGGCAATGGATGATCAATTAGGTCATTTTCGTCCTCCCTAGACTTATTCTTGACCATTTAGGGTTTTTAACCAATATTGTGCATCCAATAGGTGTGTTTGTGTCATTGGATGATCAATTAGGTCATTTTCGTCCTCCCTAGGCTTATTCTTGTCCAATTAGGGTTTTTAACCAATCTTGTGCATCCAATAGGTGTGTTTGTGTCATTGGATGATCAATTAGGTCATTTTTCGTCCTCCCTAAGCTTATTCTTGTCCAATTAGGGTTTTTAACCAATCTTATGCATCCAATAGGTGTGTTTGTGTCATTGGATGATCAATTAGGTCATTTTCGTCCTCCCTAGGCTTATTCTTGTCCAATTAGGGTTTTTAACCAATCTTGTGCATCCAATAGGTGTGTTTGTGTCATTGGATGATCAATTAGGTCATTTTCGTCCTCCCTAGGCTTATTCTTGTCCAATTAGGGTTTTTAACCAATCTTGTGCATCCAATAGGTGTGTTTGTGTCATTGGATGATCAATTAGGTCATTTTTGACCTCCCTAGGCTTATACTTGTCCAATTAGGGTTTTTAACCAATCTTGTGCATCCAATAGGTGTGTTTGTGTCATTGGATGATCAATTAGGTCATTTTCGTCCTCCCTAGGCTTATTCTTGTCCAATTAGGGTTTTTAACAAATCTTGTGCATCCAATAAGTTCATTTGTGTCATTGGATGATCAATTAGGTCATTTTTGCCCTCCCTAGGCATATTCTTGTCCAACTAGGGTTTTTAACCAATCTTGTGCATCCAATAGGTGTGTTTGTGTCATTGGATGATCAATTAGGTCATTTTCGTCCTCCCTAGGCTTATTCTTGTCCAATTAGGGTTTTTAACCAATCTTGTGCATCCAATAGGTGTGTTTGTGTCATTGGATGATCAATTAGGTCATTTTCGTCCTCCCTAGGCTTATTCTTGTCCAATTAGGGTTTTTAACCAATCTTGTGCATCCAATAAGTTCATTTGTGTCATTGGATGATCAATTAGGTCATTTTCGTCCTTCCTAGGCATATTCTTGATCAACTAGGGTTTTAAACCAATCTTGTGCATCCAATAGGTGTGTTTGTGTCATTGGATGATCAATTAGGTCATTTTCGTCCTCCCTAGGCTTATTCTTGTCCAATTAGGGTTTTTAACCAATCTTGTGCATCCAATAGGTGTGTTTGTGTCATTGGATGATCAATTAGGTCATTTTCGTCCTCCCTAGGCTTATTCTTGTCCAATTAGGGTTTTTAACCAATCTTGTGCATCCAATAGGTGTGTTTGTGTCATTGGATGATCAATTAGGTCATTTTCGTCCTCCCTAGGCTTATTCTTGTCCAATTAGGGTTTTTAACAAATCTTGTGCATCCAATAAGTTCATTTGTGTCATTGGATGATCAATTAGGTCATTTTCGACCTCCCTAGGCATATTCTTGTCCAACTAGGGTTTTTTACCAATCTTGTGCATCCAATAAGTTCATTTGTGTCATTGGATAATCAATTAGGTCATTTTCGTCCTCCCTAGGCATATTCTTGTGCAACTAGGGTTTTTAACCAATCTTGTGCATCCAATAGGTGTGTTTGTGTCATTGGATGATCAATTAGGTCATTTTCGTCCTCCCTAGGCTTATTCTTGTCCAATTAGGGTTTTTAACCAATCTTGTGCATCCAATAGGTGTGTTTGTGTCATTGGATGATCAATTAGGTCATTTTCGTCCTCCCTAGGCTTATTCTTGTCCAATTAGGGTTTTTTTACCCAATCTTGTGCATCCAATAGGTGTGTTTGTGTCTTTGGATGATCAATTAGGTCATTTCCGTCCTCCCTATGCTTATTCTTGTCCAATTAGGGTTTTTAACCAATCTTGTGCATCCAATAGGTGTGTTTGTGTCATTGGATGATCAATTAGGTCATTTTCGTCATCCCTAGGCTTATTCTTGTCCAATTAGGGTTTTTAACCAATTTTGTGCATCTAATAACTTTGTTTGTGTCATTGAATTAATATTTAGGTCATTTTTGCCTCCCTAGGCTTATTCTTGTCCAATTAGGGTTTTTAACCAATCTTGTGCATCCAATAAGTTGAGTTGTGTCATTGGATTAACATTTATGTCATTTTCATCCTCCCTAGGCTTATTCTTCTCCAATTAGGGTTTTTAACCAATCTTGTGCATCCAATAAGTTCATTTGTGTCATGGATTTACATTTAGGTCATTTTCGTCCTCCCTAGGCATATTCTTGTGCAATAAGGGTTTTTAACCAATCTTGTGCATCCAATAGGTGTGTTTTTGTCATTGGATGATCAATTAGGTCATTTTCGTCATCCCAGGGCTTATTCTTGTCCAATTAGGGTTTTTAACCAATCTTGTGCATCCAATAACTTTGTTTGTGTCATTGAATTAATATTTAGGTCATTTGTGTCCTCCCTAGGCATATTCTTGTCCAAATAGGGTTTTTAACCAATCTTGTGCATCCAATAGGTGTGTTTGTGGCATTGGATGATCAATTAGGTCATTTTCGTCCTCTCTAGGCTTATTCTTGTCCAATTAGGGTTTTTAACCAATCTTGTGCATCCAATAAGTTCATTTGTGTCATTGGATTAACATTTAGGTCATTTTCGTCCTCCCTAGGCATATTCTTGTCCAATTAGGATTTTTAATCAATCTTGTGCTTCCAATAGGTGTGTTTGTGTCATTGGATAATCAATTAGGTCATTTTCGTCCTCCCTAGGCTTATTCTTGTCCAATTAGGGTTTTTAACCAATCTTGTGCATCCAATAAGTTTGTTTATGTCATTGAATTAATATTTAGGTCATTTTCGTCCTCCCTAGGCATATTCTTGTCCAATTAGGGTTTTTAACCAATCTTGTGCATCCAATAGGTGTGTTTGTATCATTGGATGATCAATTAGGTCATTTTCGTCCTCCCTAAGCATATTCTTGTCCAATTAGGGTTTTTAACCAATCTTGTGCATCCAATAGGTGTGTTTGTGTCATTGGATGATCAATTAGGTCATTTTCGTCCTCCCTAAGCTTATTCTTGTCCAATTAGGGTTTTTAACCAATTTTGTGCATCCAATAAGTTGAGTTGTTTCATTGGATTAATATTTAGGTCATTTTCGTCCTCCTTAGGCATATTCTTGTCCAATTAGGGTTTTTAACCAATCTTGTGCATCCAATAGGTGTGTTTGTGTCACTGGATGATCAATTAGGTCATTTTCGTCCTCCCTAGGCTTATTCTTGTCCAATTAGGGTTTTTAACCAATCTTGTGCATCCAATAAGTTTGTTTGTTTCATTGAATTAATATTTAGGTCATTTTCGTCCTCCCTAGGCATATTCTTGTCCAATTAGGGTTTTTAACCAATCTTGTGCATCCAATAGGTGTGTTTGTGTCATTGGATGATCAATTAGGTCATTTTCGTCCTCCCTAGGCTTATTCTTGTCCAATTAGGGTTTTTAACCAATCTTGTGCATCCAATAGGTGTGTTTGTGTCATTGGATGATCAATTAGGTCATTTTCGTCCTCCCTAGGCTTATTCTGGTCAAATTAGGGTTTTTAACCAATCTTGTGCATCCAATAAATTCATTTGTGTCATTGGATGATCAATTAGGTCATTTTCGTCCTCCCTAGGCTTATTCTTGTCCAATTAAGGTTTTTAACCAATCTTGTGCATCCAATAACTTTGTTTGTGTCATTGAATTAATATTTAGGTCATTTTCGTCATCCCTAGGCATATTCTTGTCCAATTAGGAGTTTTAACCAATCTTGTGCATTCAATAGGTGTGTTTGTGTCATTGGATGATCAATTAGGTCATTTTGGTCCTCCCTAGGCTTATTCTTCTCCAATTAGGGTTTTTAACCAATCTTGTGCATCCAATAAGTTCATTTGTGTCATTGGATGATCAATTAGGTTATTTTCGTCCTCCCTAGGCTTATTCTTGTCCAATTAGGGTTTTTAACCAATCTTGTGCATCCAATAGGTGTGTTTGTGTCATTGGATGATCAATTAGGTCATTTTGGTCCTCCCTTGGCTTATTCTTGTCCAATTAGGGTTTTTATCCAATCTTGTGCATCCAATAAGTTCATTTGTGTCATTGGATGATCAATTAGGTCATTTTCGTCCTCCCTAGGCTTATTCTTGTCCAATTAGGGTTTTTAACCAATCTTGTGCATCCAATAACTTTGTTTGTGTCATTGAATTAATATTTAGGTCATTTTCCTCCTCCCTAGGCATATTCTTGTCCAATTAGGGTTTTTAACCAATCTTGTGCATCCAATAGGTGTGTTTGTGTCATTGGATGATCAATTAGGTGATTTTCGTCCTCCCTAGGCTTATTGTTGTCCAATTAGTGTTTTTAACGAATCTTGTGCATTCAATAAGTTCATTTGTGTCATTGGATTAACATTTAGGTCATTTTCGTCCTCCCTAGGCATATTCTTGTCCAATTAGGGTTTTTAACCAATCTTGTGCTTCCAATAGGTGTGTTTGTGTCATTGGATGATCAATTAGGTCATTTTCGTCCTCCCTAGGCTTATTCTTGTCCAATTAGGGTTTTTAACCAATCTTGTGCATCCAATAAGTTTGTTTATGTCATTGAATTAATATTTAGGTCATTTTCGTCCTCCCTAGGCATATTCTTGTCCAATTAGGGTTTTTAACCAATCTTGTGCATCCAATAGGTGTGTTTGTGTCATTGGATGATCAATTTGGTCATTTTCGTCCTCCCTAGGCATATTCTTGTCCAATTAGGGTTTTTAACCAATCTTGTGCATCCAATAACTTTGTTTATGTCATTGAATTAATATTTAGGTCATTTTCGTCCTCCCTAGGCATATTCTTGTCCAATTAGGGTTTTTAACCAATCTTGTGCATCCAATAGGTGTGTTTGTGTCATTGGATGATCAATTAGGTCATTTTCGTCCTCCCTAGGCTTATTCTTGTCCAATTAGGGTTTTTAACCAATCTTGTGCATCCAATAAGTTTGTTTGTGTCATTGAATTAATATTTAGGTCATTTTCGTCATCCCTAGGCTTATTCTTGTCCAATTAGGGTTTTTAACCAATCTTGTGCATCCAATAGGTGTGTTTGTGTCATTGGATGATCAATTAGGTCATTTTCGTCCTCCCTAGGCATATTCTTGTCCAATTAAGGTTTTTAACCAATCTTGTGCATCCAATAAGTTTGTTTGTGTCATTGAATTAATATTTAGGTCATTTTCGTCCTCCCTAGGCATATTCTTGTCCAATTAGGGTTTTTAACCAATCTTGTGCATCCAATAGGTGTGTTTGTATCATTGGATGATCAATTAGGTCATTTTCGTCCTCCCTAGGCTTATTCTTGTCCAATTCGGGTTTTTAACCAATCTTGTGCATCCAATAACTTTGTTTGTGTCATTGAATTAATATTTAGGTCATTTTCGTCCTCCCTAGGCATATTCTTGTCCAATTAGGGTTTTTAACCAATCTTGTGCATCCAATAGGTGTGTTTGTGTCATTGGATGATCAATTAAGTCATTTTCGTCCTCCATAGGCATATTCTTGTCCAATTAGGGTTTTTAACCAATCTTGTGCTTCCAATAGGTGTGTTTCTGTCATTGGATGATCAATTAGGTCATTTTCGTCCTCCCTAGACTTATTCTTGTCCAATTAGGGTTTTTAACCAATCTTGTGCATCCAATAAGTTTGTTTATGTCATTGAATTAATATTTAGGTCATTTTCGTCCTCCCTAGGCATATTCTTGTCCAATTAGGGTTTTTAACCAATCTTGTGCATCCAATAGGTGTGTTTGTGTCATTGGATGATCAATTAGGTCATTTTCGTCCTCCCTAGGCTTATTCTTGTCCAATTAGGGTTTTTAACCAATCTTGTGCATCCAATAACTTTGTTTGTGTCATTGAATTAATATTAATGTCATTTTCGTCCTCCCTAGGCATATTCTTGTCCAATTAGGGTTTTTAACCAATCTTGTGCATCCAATAAGTTGAGTTGTGTCATTGGATTAACATTTAGGTCATTTTCGTCCTCCCTAGGCATATTCTTGTCCAATTAGGGTTTTTAACCAATCTGGTGCATCCAATAGGTGTGTTTGTGTCATTGGATGATCAATTAGGTCATTTTCGTCATCCCTAGGCTTATTCTTGTCCAATTAGGGTTTTTAACCAATGTTGTGCATCCAATAAGTTCGTTTGTGTCATTGAATTAACATTTAGGTCATTTTCGTCGTCCCTAGGCATATTCTAGTCTAATTAGGGTTTTTAACCAATCTTGTGCATCCAATAAGTTTGTTTGTGTCATTGAATTAATATTTAGGTCATTTTCGTCCTCCCTAGGCATATTCTTGTCCAATTAGGGTTTTTAACCAATCTTGTGCATCCAATAGGTGTGTTTGTGTCATTGGATGATCAATTAGGTCATTTTCGTCCTCCCTATGCTTATTCTTGTCCAATTAGGGTTTTTAACCAATCTTGTGCATCCAATAACTTTGTTTGTCTCATTGAATTAATATTAATGTCATTTCCGTCCTCCCTAGGCATATTCTTGTCCAATTAGGGTTTTTAACCAATCTTGTGCATCCAATAAGTTGAGTTGTGTCATTGGATTAACATTTAGGTCATTTTCGTCCTCCCTAGGCATATTCTTGTCCAATTAGGGTTTTTAACCAATCTTGTGCATCCAATAGGTGTGTTTGTGTCATTGGATGATCAATTAGGTCATTTTCGTCCTCCCTAGGCTTATTCTTGTCCAATTAGGGTTTTTAACCAATCTTGTGCATCCAATAGGTGTGTTTGTGTCATTGGATGATCAATTAGGTCATTTTCGTCCTCCCTAGGCTTATTCTTGTCC
This sequence comes from Cicer pinnatifidum, assembly GCA_037974775.1. Classification (NCBI taxonomy): domain Eukaryota; kingdom Viridiplantae; phylum Streptophyta; class Magnoliopsida; order Fabales; family Fabaceae; genus Cicer; species Cicer pinnatifidum. Next base: position 237,398 of record JBBPBR010001493.1, on the reverse strand, counting down.
AATTAGGGTTTTTAACCATTCTTGTGCATCCAATAGGTGTGTTTGTGTCATTGGATGATCAATTAGGTCATTGTTGTCCTCCCTAGGCTTATTCTTGTCCAATTAGGGTTTTTAACCAATCTTGTGCATCCAATAGGTGTGTTTGTGTCATTGGATGATCAATTAGGTCATTTTCGTCCTCCCTAGGCTTATTCTTGTCCAATTAGGGTTTTTAACCAATCTTGTGCATCCAATAAGTTTGTTTGTTTCATTGAATTAATATTTAGGTCATTTTCGTCCTCCCTAGGCATATTCTTGTCCAATTAGGGTTTTTAACCAATCTTGTGCATCCAATAGGTGTGTTTGTGTCACTGGATGATCAGTTAGGTCATTTTCGTCCTCCCTAGGCATATTCTTGTCCAATTAGGGTTTTTAAGGAATCTTGTGCATCCAATAGGTGTGTTTGTGTCATTGGATGATCAATTAGGTCATTTTCGTCCTCCCTAGGCTTATTCTTGTCCAATTAGGGTTTTTAACCAATCTTGTGCATCCAATAAGTTGAGTTGTGTCATTGGATTAACATTTAGGTCATTTTTGTCCTCCCTAGGCTTATTCTTGTCCAATTAGGGTTTTTAACCAATCTTGTGCATCCAATAAGTTTGTTTGTGTCATTGAATGATCAATTAGGTAATTTTCGTCCTCCCTAGGCTTATTCTTGTCCAATTAGGGTTTTTAACCAATCTTGTGCATCCAATAGGTGTGTTTGTGTCATTGGATGATCAATTAGGTCATTTTCGTCCTCCCTAGGCTTATTCTTGTCCAATTAGGGTTTTTAACCAATCTTGTGCATCCAATAAGTTTGTTTGTTTCATTGAATTAATATTTAGGTCATTTTCGTCCTCCCTAGGCATATTCTTGTCCAATTAGGGTTTTTAACCAATCTTGTGCATCCAATAGTTGTGTTTGTGTCAGTGGATGATCAATTAGGTCATTTTCGTCCTCCCTAGGCATATTCTTGTCCAATTAGGGTTTTTAACCAATCTTGTGCATCCAATAGGTGTGTTTGTGTCATTGGATGACCAATTAGGTCATTTTCGTCCTCCCTAGCCATATTCTTGTCCAATTAGGGTTTTTAACCAATCTTGTGCATCCAATAGGTGTGTTTGTGGCAATGGATGATCAATTAGGTCATTTTCGTTCTCCCTAGGCTTATTATTGTCCAATTAGGGTTTTTAACCAATATTGTGCATCCAATAGGTGTGTTTGTGTCATTGGATGATCAATTAGGTCATTTTCGTCCTCTCTAGGCTTATTCTTGTCCAATTAGGGTTTTTAACCAATCTTGTGCATCCAATAAGTTGAGTTGTGTCATTGGATTAACATTTAGGTCATTTTCATCCTCCCTAGGCTTGTTCTTGTCCAATTAGGGTTTTTAACCAATCTTGTGCATCCAATAAGTTCATTTGTGTCATTGGATTTACATTTAGGTCATTTTCGTCCTCCCTAGGCATATTCTTGTGCAATTAGGGTTTTTAACCAATCTTGTGCATCCAATAGGTGTGTTTGTGTCATTGGATGATCAATTAGGTCATTTTCGTAATCCATAGGCTTATTCTTGTCCAATTAGGGTTTTTAACCAATCTTGTGCATACAATAACTTTGTTTATGTCGTTGAATTAATATTTAGGTCATTTTCGTCCTCCTTAGGCATAGTCTTGTCCAATTAGGGTTTTTAACCAATCTTGTGCATCCAATAGGTGTGTTTGTGTCATTGGATGATCAATTAGGTCATTTTCGTCCTCCGTAGGCTTATTCTTGTCCAATTAGGGTTTTTTTTAACCAATCTTGTGCATCCAATAAGTTCATTTGTGTCATTGGATTAACATTTAGGTCATTTTCGTCCTCCCTAGGCATATTCTTGTCCAATTAGGGTTTTTAACCAATCTTGTGCTTCCAATAGGTGTGTTTGTGTCATTGGATGATCAATTAGGTCATTTTCGTCCTCCCTAGGCTTATTCTTGTCCAATTAGGGTTTTTAACCAATCTTGTGCATCCAATAAGTTTGTTAGTGTCATTGAATTAATATTTAGGTCATTTTCATCCTCCCTAGGCATATTTTTGTCCAATTAGGGTTTTTAACCAATCTTGTGCATCCAATAGGTGTGTTTGTGGCAATGGATGATCAATTAGGTCATTTTCGTCCTCCCTAGGCATATTCTTGTCCAATTAGGGTTTTTAACGAATCTTGTGCATCCAATAGGTGTGTTTGTGTCATTGGATTATCAATTAGGTCATTTTCGTCCTCCCTATGCTTATTCTTGTCCAATTAGGGTTTTTAACCAATCTTGTGCATCCAATAAGTTGATTTGTGTCATTGGATTAACATTTAGGTCATTTTCGTCCTCCCTAGGCTTATTCTTGTCCAATTAGGGTTTTTAACCAATCTAGTGCATCCAATAGGTGTGTTTGTGTCATTGGATGATCAATTAGGTCATTTTCGTCCCCCCTAGGCTTATTCTTGTCCAATTAGGGTTTTTAACCAATCTTGTGCATCCAATAAGTTGAGTTGTGTCATTGGATTAACATTTATGTCATTTTCATCCTCCCTAGGCATATTCTTGTCCAATTAGGGTTTTTAACGAATCTTGTGCATCCAATAGGTGTGTTTGTGTCATTGGATGATCAATTAGGTCATTTTCGTCCTCCCTAGGCTTATTCTTGTCCAATTAGGGTTTTTAACCAATCTTTTGCATCCAATAAGTTGATTTGTGTCATTGGATTAACATTTAGGTCATTTTCGTCCTCCCTAGGCTTATTCTTGTCCAATTAGGGTTTTTAACCAATCTTGTGCATCCAATAGGTGTGTTTGTGTCATTGGATGATCAATTAGGTCATTTTCGTTGTCCAATTAGGGTTTTTAACCAATCTTGTGCATCCAATATGTTCATTTGTGTCATTGGATTAACATTTAGGTCATTTTCGTCCTCCCTAGGCATATTCTTGTCCAATTAGGGTTTTTAACCAATCTTGTGCATCCAATAAGTTGAGTGGTGTCATTGGATTAATATTTAGGTCATTTTCGTCCTCCCTAGGCATATTCTTGTCCAATTAGGGTTTTTAACCAATCTTGTGCATCCAATAGGTGTGTTTGTGTCATTGGATGATCAATTAGGTCATTTTCGTCCTCCCTAGGCTTATTCTTGTCCAATTAGGGTTTTTAACCGATCTTGTGCATCCAATAGATGTGTTTGTGTCATTGGATGATCAATTAAGTCATTTTCGTCCTGCCTAGGTATATTCTTGTCCAATTAGAGTTTTTAACCAATCTTGTGGATCCAATAGTTGTGTTTGTGTCATTGGATGATCAATTAGGTCATTGTCGTCCTCCCTTTGCATATTCTTGTCCAATTAGGGTTTTTAACCAATCTTGTGCTTCCAATAGATGTGTTTGTGTCATTGGATGATCAATTAGGTCATTTTCGTCCTCCCTAGGCATATTCTTGTCCAATTAGGGTTTTTAACCAATCTTGTGCATCCAATAGGTGTGTTTGTGTCATTGGATGATCAATTAGGTCATTTTCGTCCTCCCTAGGCTTATTCTTGTCCAATTAGGGTTTTTAACCAATCTTGTGCATCCAATAAGTTTGTTTGTGTCATTGAATTAATATTTAGGTCATTTTCGTCCTCCCTAGGCATATTCTTGTCCAATTAGAGTTTTTAACCAATCTTGTGCTTCCAATAGGTGTGTTTGTGTCATTGGATGATCAATTAGGTCATTTTCGTCCTCCCTAGGCTTATTCTTGTCCAATTAGGGTTTTTAATCAATCTTGAGCATCCAATAAGTTCATTTGTGTCATTGGATTAACATTTAGGTCATTTTCGTCCTCCCTAGGCATATTCTTGTCCAATTAGGGTTTTTAACCAATCTTGTGCTTCCAATAGGTGTGTTTGTGTCATTGGATGATCAATTAGGTCATTTTCGTCCTCCCTAGGCTTATTCTTGTCCAATTAGGGTTTTTAACCAATCTTGTGCATCCAATAAGTTTGTTAGTGTCATTGAATTAATATTTAGGTCATTTTCGTCCTCCCTATGCATATTCTGTTCCAATTAGGGTTTTTAACCAATCTTGTGCATCCAATAGGTGTGTTTGTGTCATTGGATGATCAATTAGGTCATTTTCGTTATCCCTAGGCTTATTCTTGTCCAATTAGGGTTTTTAACCAATCTTGTGCTTCCAATAAGTTGATTTGTGTCATTGGATTAACATTTAGGTCATTTTCGTCCTCCCTAGGCTTATTCTTGTCCAATTAGGGTTTTTAACCAATCTTGTGCATCCAATAGGTGTGTTTGTGTCATTGGATGATCAATTAGGTCATTTTCGTCCTCCCTAGGCTTATTCTTGTCCAATTAGGGTTTTTAACCAATCTTGTGCATCCAATAGGTGTGTTTGTGTCATTGGATGATCAATTAGGTCATTTTCGTCCTCCCTAGGCGTATTCTTGTCCAATTAGGGATTTTAACCAATCTTGTGCATCCAATAGGTGTGTTTGTGTCATTGGATGATCAATTAGGTCATTTTCGTCCTCCCTAGGCTTATTCTTGTCCAATTAGGGTTTTTAACCAATCTTGTGCATCCAATAAGTTTGATTGTTTCATTGAATTAACATTTATGTCATTTTCGTCCTCCCTAGGCATATTCTTGTCCAATTAGGGTTTTTAACCAATCTTGTGCATCCAATAGGTGTGTTTGTGTCATTGGATGATCAATTAGGTCATTTTCGTCCTCCCTAGGCTTATTCTTGTCCAATTAGGGTTTTTAACCAATCTTGTGCATCCAATAGGTGTGTTTGTGTCATTGGATGATCAATTAGGTCATTTTCGTCCTCCCTAGGCTTATTCTTGTCCAATTAGGGTTTTAACAAATCTTGTGCATCCAATAAGTTCATTTGTGTCATTGGATGATCAATTAGGTCATTTTTGTCCTCCCTAGGCATATTCTTGTACAACTAGGGTTTTTAACCAATCTTGTGCATCCAATAAGTTTATTTGTGTCATTGGATGATCAATTAGGTCATTTTCGTCCTCCCTAGGCATATTCTTGTCCAACTAGGGTTTTTAACCAATCTTGTGCATCCAATAGGTGTGTTTGTGTTATTGAATGATCAATTAGGTCATTTTCGTCCTCCCTGGGCTTATTCTTGTCCAATTAGGGTTTTTAACCAATCTTGTGCATCCAATAGGTGTGTTTGTGTCATTGGATGATCAATTAGGTCATTTTCGTCCTCCCTAGGCTTATTCTTGTCCAATTAGGGTTTTTAACCAATCTTGTGCATCCAATAGGTGTGTTTGTGTCATTGGATGATCAATTAGGTCATTTTCGTCCTCCCTAGGCTTATTCTTGTCCAATTAGGGTTTTTAACAAATCTTGTGCATCCAATAAGTTCATTTGTGTCATTGGATGATCAATTATGTCATTTTCGTCCTCCCTAGGTATATTCTTGTACAACTAGGGTTTTTAACCAATCTTGTGCATCCAATAAGTTCATTTGTGTCATTGGATGATCAATTAGGTCATTTTCGTCCTCCCTAGGCATATTCTTGTCCAACTAGGGTTTTTAACCAATCTTGTGCATCCAATTGGCGTGTTTGTGTCTTTGGATGATCAATTAGGTCATTTTCGTCCTCCCTAGGCTTATTCTTGTCCAATTAGGGTTTTTAACCAATCTTGTGCATCCAATAGGTGTGTTTGTGTCATTGGATGATCAATTAGGTCATTTTCGTCCTCCCTAGGCTTATTCTTGTCCAATTAGGGTTTTTAACCAATCTTGTGCATCCAATAGGTGAGTTTGTGTCATTGGATTAATATTTAGGTCATTTTCGTCCTCCCTAGGCTTATTCTTGTCCAATTAGGGTTTTTAACCAATCTTGGGCATCCAATAAGTTTGTTTATGTCATTGAATTAATATTTAGGTCATTTTCGTCCTCCCTAGACATATTCTTGTCCAATTAGGGTTTTTAACCAATCTTGTGCATCCAATAGGTGTGTTTGTGTCATTGGATGATCAATTAGGTCATTTTCGTCCTCCCTAGGCTTATTCTTGTCAAATTAGGGTTTTTAACCAATCAAGTGCATCCAATAGGTGTGTTTGTGTCATTGGATGATCAATTAGGTCATTTTCGTCCTCCCTAGGCTTATTCATGTCCAATTAGGGTTTTTAACCAATCTTGTGCATCCAATAAGTTCATTTGTGTCATTGGATGATCAATTAGGTCATTTTCGTCCTCCCTAGGATTATTCTTGTCCAATTAGGGTTTTTAACCAATCTTGTGCATCCAATAGGTGTGTTTGTGTCATTGGATGATCAATTAGGTCATTTTCGTCCTCCCTAGGCTTATTCTTGTCCAATTAGGGTTTTTAACCAATCTTGTGCATCCAATAGGTGTGTTTGTGTCATTGGATGATCAATTAGGTTATTTTCGTCCTCCCTAGGCTTATTCTTGTCCAATTATGGTTTTTAACTAATCTTGTGCATCCAATAGGTGTGTTTGTGTCATTGGATGATCAATTAGGTCATTTTCGTCCTCCCTAGGCTTATTCTTGTCCAATTAGGGTTTTTAACCAATCTTGTGCATCCAATAGGTGTGTTTGTGTCATTGGATGATCAATTAGGTCATTTTCGTCCTCCCTAGGCTTATTCTTCTCCAATTAGGGTTTTTAACCAATCTTGTGCATCCAATAAGTTCATTTGTGTCATTGGATTAACATTTAGTTCATTTTCGTCCTCCCTAGGCATATTCTTGTCCAATTAGGCTTTTTAACCAATCTTGTGCATCCAATAGGTGTGTTTGAGTTATTGGATGATCAATTAGGTCATTTTCGTCCTCCCTAGGCATATTCTTGTCCAATTAGGGTTTTTAACGAATCTTGTGCATCCAATTGGTGTGTTTGTGTCAATGGATGATCAATTAGGTCATTTTCGTCCTCCCTAGGCTTATTCTTGTCCAATTAGGGTTTTTAACCAATCTTGTGCATCCAATAAGTTGATTTGTGTCATTGGATTAACATTTAGGTCATTTTCGTCCTCCCTAGGCTTATTCTTGTCCAATTAGGGTTTTTAACCAATCTAGTGCATCCAATAGGTGTGTTTGTGTCATTGGATGATCAATTAGGTCATTTTCGTCCCCCCTAGGCTTATTCTTGTCCAATTAGCGTTTTTAACCAATCTTGTGCATCCAATAAGTTGAGTTGTGTCATTGGATTAACATTTATGTCATTTTCATCCTCCCTAGGCTTATTCTTCTCCAATTAGGGTTTTTAACCAATCTTGTGCATCCAATAAGTTC
>JBBPBR010001493.1:207263-230064 GCA_037974775.1 Cicer pinnatifidum | reverse complement strand
CATTGGATGATCAATTAGGTCATTTTCGTCCTCCCTAGGCTTATTCTTGTCCAATTAGGGTTTTTAACCAATCTTGTGCATCCAATAAGTTCATTTGTGTCATTGGATTAACATTTAGGTCATTTTCGTCCTCCCTAGGCATATTCTTGTCCAATTAGGATTTTTAACCAATCTTGTGCTTCCAATAGGTGTGTTTGTGTCATTGGATAATCAATTAGGTCATTTTCGTCCTCCCTAGGCTCATTCTTGTCCAATTAGGGTTTTTAACCAATCTTGTGCATCCAATAAGTTGAGTTGTGTCATTGGATTAACATTTATGTCATTTTCATCCTCCCTAGGCTTATTCTTCTCCAATTAGGGTTTTTAACCAATCTTGTGCATCCAATAAGTTCGTTTGTGTCATGGATTTACATTTAGGTCATTTTTGTCCTCCCTAGGCATATTCTTGTGCAATAAGGGTTTTTAACCAATCTTGTGCATCCAATAGGTGTGTTTTTGTCATTGGATGATCAATTAGGTCATTTTCGTCATCCCAGGGCTTATTCTTGTCCAATTAGGGTTTTTAACCAATCTTGTGCATCCAATAACTTTGTTTGTGTCGTTGAATTAATATTTAGGTCATTTGTGTCCTCCCTAGGCATATTCTTGTCTAAATAGGGTTTTTAACCAATCTTGTGCATCCAATAGGTGTGTTTGTGGCATTGGATGATCAATTAGGTCATTTTCGTCCTCCCTAGGCTTATTCTTGTCCAATTAGGGTTTTTAACCAATCTTGTGCATCCAATAAGTTCATTAGTGTCATTGGATGATCAATTAGGTCATTTTCGTCCTCCCTAGGCATGTTCTTGTCCAAATAGGGTTTTTAACCTATCTTGTGCATCCAATAGGTGTGTTTGTGTCATTGGATGATCAATTAGGTCATTTTCGTCCTCCCTAGGCTTATTCTTGTCCAATTAGGGTTTTTAACCAATCTTGTGCATCCAATAGGTGTGTTTGTGTCATTGGATGATCAATTAGGTCATTTTCGTCCTCCCTAGGCTTATTCTTGTCCAATTAGGGTTTTTAACCAATCTTGTGCATCCAATAGGTGTGTTTGTGTCATTGGATGATCAATTAGGTCATTTTCGTCCTTTCTATGCTTATTTTTGTCCAATTAGGGTTTTTAAGCAATCTTGTGCATCCAATAAGTTCATTTGTGTCATTGGATGATCAATTAGGTCATTTTCGTCCTCCCTAGGCATATTCTTGTCCAACTAGGGTTTCTAACCAATCTTGTGCTTCCAATAGATGTGTTTGTGTCATTGGATGATCAATTAGGTCATTTTCGTCCTCCCTAGGCTTATTCTTGTCCAATTAGGGTTTTTAACCAATCTTGTGCATCCAATAGGTGTGTTTGTGTCATTGGATGATCAATTAGGTCATTTTCGTCCTCCCTAGGCTTATTCTTGTCCAATTAGGGTTTTTAACCAATCTTGTGCATCCAATAGGTGTGTTTGTGTCATTGGATGATCAATTAGGTCATTTTCGTCCTCCCTAGGCTTATTCTTGTCCAATTAGGGTTTTTAACCAATCTTGTGCATCCAATAAGTTTGTTTGTGTCATTGAATTAATATTTAGGTCATTTTCGTCCTCCCTATGCATATTCTTGTCCAGTTAGGGTTTTTAACCATTCTTGTGCATCCAATAGGTGTGTTTGTGTCATTGCATGATCAATTAGGTCATTTTCGTCCTCCCTAGGCATATTCTTGTCCAATTAGCGTTTTTTACCAATCTTGTGCATCCAATTAGTGTGTTTGTGGCAATGGACGATCAATTAGGTCATTTTCGTCCTCCCTAGGCATATTCTTGTCCAGTTAGGGTTTTTAACCAATCTTGTGCATCCAATAGGTGTGTTTGTGTCATTGCATGATCAATTAGGTCATTTTCGTCCTCCCTAGGCATATTCTTGTCCAATTAGGGTTTTTAACCAATCTTGTGCATCCAATAGGTGTGTTTGTGGCATTGGATGATCAATTAGGTCATTTTCGTCCTCCCTAGGCTTATTCTTGTCCAATTAGGGTTTTTAACCAATCTTGTGCATCCAATAAGTTCATTTGTGTCATTGGATTAACATTAAGGTCATTTTCGTCCTCCCTAGGCATATTCTTGTCCAATTAGGGTTTTTAACCAATCTTGTGCATCCAATAGGTGTGTTTGTGTCACTGGATGATCAATTAGGTCATTTTCGTCCTCCCTAGGCTTATTCTTGTCCAATTAGGGTTTTTAACCAATCTTGTGCATCCAATAAGTTGATTTGTGTCATTGGATTAACATTTAGGTCATTTTCGTCCTCCCTAGGCTTATTCTTGTCCAATTAGGGTTTTTAACCAATCTTGTGCATCCAATAAGTTGAGTTGTTTCATTGGATTAACATTTAGGTCATTTTCGTCCTCCCTAGGCTTATTCTTGTCCAATTAGGGTTTTTAACCAATCTTGTGCATCCAATAAGTTCATTTGTTTCATTGAATTAATATTTAGGTCATTTTCGTCCTCCCTAGGCATATTCTTGTCCAATTAGGGTTTTTAACCAATCTTGTGCATCCAATAGGTGTGTTTGTGTCATTGGATGATCAATTAGGTCATTTTCGTCCTCCCTAGGCTTATTCTTGTCCAATTAGGGTTTTTAACCAATCTTGTGCATCCAATAAGTTTGTTTGTGTCATTGGATGATCAATTAGGTCATTTTCGTCCTCCCTAGGCATATTATTGTCCAATTAGGGTTTTTAACCAATCTTGTGCATCCAATAAGTTCATTTGTGTTATTGGATTAACATTTAGGTCATATTCGTCCTCCCTAGGCATATTCTTGTCCAATTAGGGTTTTTAACCAATCTTGTGCATCCAATAAGTTTGTTTATGTCATTGAATTAATATTTAGGTCATTTTCGTCCTCCCTAGGCATATTCTTGTCCAATTAGGGTTTTTAACCAATCTTGTGCATCCAATAACTTTGTTTGTGTCATTGAATTAATATTAAGGTCATTTTCGTCCTCCCTAGGCATATTCTTGTCCAATTAGGGTTTTTAACCAATCTTGTGCATCCAATAGGTGTGTTTGTGTCATTGGATGATCAATTAGGTCATTTTCGTCCTCCCTAGGCATATTCTTGTCCAATTAGGGTTTTTAACAAATCTTGTGCATCCAATAAGTTGAGTTGCGTCATTGGATTAACATTTAGGTCATTTTCGTCCTCCCTAGGCATATTCTTGTCCAATTAGGGTTTTTAACCAATCTTGTGCATCCAATAGGTGTGTTTGTGTCATTGGATGATCAATTAGGTCATTTTCGTCCTCCCTAGGCTTATTCTTGTCAAATTAGGGTTTTTAACCAATCAAGTGCATCCAATAGGTGTGTTTGTGTCATTGGATGATCAATTAGGTCATTTTCGTCCTCCCTAGGCTTATTCATGTCCAATTAGGGTTTTTAACCAATCTTGTGCATCCAATAAGTTCATTTGTGTCATTGGATGATCAATTAGGTCATTTTCGTCCTCCCTAGGATTATTCTTGTCCAATTAGGGTTTTTAACCAATCTTGTGCATCCAATAGGTGTGTTTGTGTCATTGGATGATCAATTAGGTCATTTTCGTCCTCCCTAGGCTTATTCTTGTCCAATTAGGGTTTTTAACCAATCTTGTGCATCCAATAGGTGTGTTTGTGTCATTGGATGATCAATTAGGTTATTTTCGTCCTCCCTAGGCTTATTCTTGTCCAATTATGGTTTTTAACTAATCTTGTGCATCCAATAGGTGTGTTTGTGTCATTGGATGATCAATTAGGTCATTTTCGTCCTCCCTAGGCTTATTCTTGTCCAATTAGGGTTTTTAACCAATCTTGTGCATCCAATAGGTGTGTTTGTGTCATTGGATGATCAATTAGGTCATTTTCGTCCTCCCTAGGCTTATTCTTCTCCAATTAGGGTTTTTAACCAATCTTGTGCATCCAATAAGTTCATTTGTGTCATTGGATTAACATTTAGTTCATTTTCGTCCTCCCTAGGCATATTCTTGTCCAATTAGGCTTTTTAACCAATCTTGTGCATCCAATAGGTGTGTTTGAGTTATTGGATGATCAATTAGGTCATTTTCGTCCTCCCTAGGCATATTCTTGTCCAATTAGGGTTTTTAACGAATCTTGTGCATCCAATTGGTGTGTTTGTGTCAATGGATGATCAATTAGGTCATTTTCGTCCTCCCTAGGCTTATTCTTGTCCAATTAGGGTTTTTAACCAATCTTGTGCATCCAATAAGTTGATTTGTGTCATTGGATTAACATTTAGGTCATTTTCGTCCTCCCTAGGCTTATTCTTGTCCAATTAGGGTTTTTAACCAATCTAGTGCATCCAATAGGTGTGTTTGTGTCATTGGATGATCAATTAGGTCATTTTCGTCCCCCCTAGGCTTAATCTTTTCCAATTAGGGTTTTTAACCAATCTTGTGCATCCAATAGGTGTGTTTGTGGCAATGGATGATCAATTAGGTCATTTTCGTTCTCCCTAGGCTTATTCTTGTCCAATTACGGTTTTTAACCAATCTTGTGCATCCAATAGGTGTGTTTGTGTCATTGGATGATCAATTAGGTCATTTTCGTCCTCCCTAGGCTTATTCTTGTCCAATTAGGGTTTTTAACCAATGTTGTGCATCCAATAGGTGTGTTTGTGTCATTGGATGATCAATTAGGTCATTTTCGTCCTCCCTTGGCTTATTCTTGTCCAATTAGGGTTTTTAACCAATCTTGTGCATCCAATAAGTTTGTTTGTTTCATTGAATTAATATTTAGGTCATTTTCGTCCTCCCTAGGCATATTCTTGTCCAATTAGGGTTTTTAACCAATCTTGTGCATCCAATAGTTGTGTTTTTGTCAGTGGATGATCAATTAGGTCATTTTCGTCCTCCCTAGGCATATTCTTGTCCAATTAGGGTTTTTAACCAATCTTGTGCATCCAATAGGTGTGTTTGTGTCATTGGATGACCAATTAGGTCATTTTCATCCTCCCTAGCCATATTCTTGTCCAATTAGGGTTTTTAACCAATCTTGTGCATCCAATAGGTGTGTTTGTGGCAATGGATGATCAATTAGGTCATTTTCGTTCTCCCTAGGCTTATTCTTGTCCAATTAGGGTTTTTAACCAATATTGTGCATCCAATAGGTGTGTTTGTGTCATTGGATGATCAATTAGGTCATTTTCGTCCTCTCTAGGCTTATTCTTGTCCAATTAGGGTTTTTAACCAATCTTGTGCATCCAATAAGTTGAGTTGTGTCATTGGATTAACATTTAGGTCATTTTCGTCCTCCATAGGCTTGTTCTTGTCCAATTAGGGTTTTTAACCAATCTTGTGCATCCAATAAGTTCATTTGTGTCATTGGATTTACATTTAGGTCATTTTCGTCCTCCCTAGGCATATTCTTGTGCAATTAGGGTTTTTAACCAATCTTGTGCATCCAATAGGTGTGTTTGTGTCATTGGATGATCAATTAGGTCATTTTCGTCATCCATAGGCTTATTCTTGTCCAATTAGGGTTTTTAACCAATCTTGTGCATACAATAACTCTGTTTATGTCGTTGAATTAATATTTAGGTCATTTTCGTCCTCCTTAGGCATAGTCTTGTCCAATTAGGGTTTTTAACCAATCTTGTGCATCCAATAGGAGTGTTTGTGTCATTGGATGATCAATTAGGTCATTTTCGTCCTCCGTAGGCTTATTCTTGTCCAATTAGGGTTTTTAACCAATCTTGTGCATCCAATAAGTTCATTTGTGTCATTGGATTAACATTTAGGTCATTTTCGTCCTCCCTAGGAATATTCTTGTCTAATTAGGGTTTTTAACCAATCTTGTGCTTCCAATAGGTGTGTTTGTGTCATTGGATGATCAATTAGGTCATTTTCGTCCTCCCTATGCTTATTCTTGTCCAATTAGGGTTTTTAACCAATCTTGTGCATCCAATAAGTTTGTTAGTGTCATTGAATTAATATTTAGGTCATTTTCGTCCTCCCTAGGCATATTTTTGTCCAATTAGGGTTTTTAACCAATCTTGTGCATCCAATAAGTTGATTTGTTTCATTGGATTACCATTTAGGTCATTTTCGTCCTCCCTAGGCTTATTCTTGTCCAATTAGGGTTTTTAACCAATCTTGTGCATCCAATAGGTGTGTTTGTGGCAATGGATGATCAATTAGGTCATTTTCGTCCTCCCTAGGCTTATTCTTGTCCAATTAGGGTTTTTAACCAATCTTGTGCATCCAATAGGTGTGTTTGTTTGTGTCATTGGATGATCAATTAGGTCATTTTCGTCCTCCCTAGGCATATTCTTGTCCAATTAGGGTTTTTAACGAATCTTGTGCATCCAATAGGTGTGTTTGTGTCATTGGATGATCAATTAGGTCATTTTCGTCCTCCCTAGGCTTATTCTTGTCCAATTAGGGTTTTTAACCAATCTTGTGCATCCAATAAGTTGAGTTGTGTCATTGGATTAACATTTATGTCATTTTCATCCTCCCTAGGCATATTCTTGTCCAATTAGGGTTTTTAACGAATCTTGTGCATCCAATAGGTGTGTTTGTGTCATTGGATGATCAATTAGGTCATTTTCGTCCTCCCTAGGCTTATTCTTGTCCAATTAGGGTTTTTAACCAATCTTTTGCATCCAATAAGTTGATTTGTGTCATTGGATTAACATTTAGGTCATTTTCGTCCTCCCTAGGCTTATTCTTGTCCAATTAGGGTTTTTAACCAATCTTGTGCATCCAATAGGTGTGTTTGTGTCATTGGATGATCAATTAGTTCATTTTCGTCTTCCCTAGGCATATTCTTGTCCAATTAGGGTTTTTAACGAATCTTGTGCATCCAATAGGTGTGTTTGTGTCATTGGATGATCAATTAGGTCATTTTCGTCCTCCCTAGGCTTATTCTTGTCCAATTAGGGTTTTTAACCAATCTTGTGCATCCAATAAGTTGATTTGTGTCATTGGATTAACATTTAGGTTATTTTCGTCCTCCCTAGGCTTATTCTTGTCCAATTAGGGTTTTTAACCAATCTTGTGCATCCAATAAGTTGAGTTGTGTCATTGGATTAACATTTAGGTCCTTTTCGTCCTCCCTAGGCTTATTCTTGTCCAATTAGGGTTTTTAACCAATCTTGTGCATCCAATAGGTGTGTTTGTGGCATTGGATGATCAATTAGGTCATTTTCGTCCTCCCTAGGCTTATTCTTGTCCAATTAGGGTTTTTAACCAATCTTGTGCATCCAATAAGTTCATTTGTGTCATAGGATTAACATTTAGGTCTTTTTCGTCCTCCCTAGGCATATTCTTGTCCAATTAGGGTTTTTAACCAATCTTGTGTATCCAATAGGTGTGTTTGTGTCATTGGATGATCAATGAGGTCATTTTCGTCCTCCCTAGGCTTATTCTTGTCCAATTAGGGTTTTTAACCAATCTTGTGCATCCAATAAGTTCATTTGTGTCATTGGATTTACATTTAGGTCATTTTCGTCCTCCCGAGGAATATTCTTGTCCAATTAGGGTTTTTAACCAATCTTGTGCATCCAATAGGTGTGTTTGTGTTATTGGATGATCAATTAGGTCATTTTCGTTCTCCCTAGGCTTATTCTTGTCCAATTAGGGTTTTTAACCAATCTTGTGCATCCAATAGGTGTGTTTGTGGCATTGGATGATCAATTAGGTCATTTTCGTTCTCCCTAGGCTTATTCTTGTCCAATTAGGGTTTTTAACCAATCTTGTGCATCCAATAAGTTCATTTGTGTCATTGGATTAACATTTAGGTCATTTTCGTCCTCCCTAGGCATATTCTTGTCCAATTAGGGTTTTTAACCAATCTTGTGCATCCAATAGGTGTGTTTGTGTCATTGGATGATCAATTAGGTCATTTTGATCCTCCCTAGGCTTATTCTTGTCCAATTAGGGTTTTTAACTAATCTTGTGCATCCAATAAGTTCATTTGTGTCATTGGATTAACATTTAGGTCATTTTCGTCCTCCCTAGTCATATTCTTGTCCAATTAAGGTTTTTAACCAATCTTGTGCATCCAATAGGTGTGTTTGTGTCATTGGATGATCAATTAGGTCATTATCGTCCTCCCTAGGCGTATTCTTGTCCAATTAGGGTTTTTAACCAATCTTGTGCATCCAATAGGTGTGTTTGTGTCATT
Organism: Cicer pinnatifidum; assembly: GCA_037974775.1. Taxonomy (NCBI): domain Eukaryota; kingdom Viridiplantae; phylum Streptophyta; class Magnoliopsida; order Fabales; family Fabaceae; genus Cicer; species Cicer pinnatifidum. The sequence goes on along the minus strand of JBBPBR010001493.1, from coordinate 221,857 downwards.
GGATGATCAATTAGGTCATTTTCGTCCTCCCTAGGCTTATTCTTGTCCAATTAGGGTTTTTAACCAATCTTGTGCATCCAATAGGTGTGTTTGTGTCATTGGATGATCAATTAGATCATTTTGATCCACCCTAGGTTTATTCTTCTCCAATTAGGGTTTTTAACCAATCTTGTGCATCCAATAAGTTCATTTGTGTCATTGGATTAACATTTAGGTCATTTTCGTCCTCCCTAGGCATATTCTTGTCCAATTAGGGTTTTTAACCAATCTTGTGCATCCAATAGGTGTGTTTGTGTCATTGGATGATCAATTAGGTCATTTTCGTCCTCCCTAGGCTTATTCTTGTCCAATTAGGGTTTTTAACCAATCTTGTGCATCCAATAGGTGTGTTTGTGTCATTGGATGATCAATTAGGTCATTTTCGTCCTCCCTAGGCTTATTCTTGTCCAATTAGGGTTTTTAACCAATCTTGTGCTTCCAATAAGTTGAGTAGTGTCATTGGATTAACATTTAGGTCATTTTTGTCCTCCCTTGGTTTATTCTTGTCCAATTAGGGTTTTTAACCAATCTTGTGCATCCAATAAGTTTGTTTGTGTCATTGGATTATCAATTAGGTCATTTTCGTCCTCCCTAGGCTTATTTTTGTCCAATTAGGGTTTTTAACCAATCTTGTGCATCCAATAAGTTTGTTTGTGTCATTGAATTAATATTTAGGTCATTTTCGTCCTCCCTAGGCATCATCTTGTCCAATTAGGATTTTTAACCAATCTTTTGCATCCAATAGGTGTATTTGTGTCATTGGATGATCAATTAGGTCATTTTCGTCCTCCCTAGGTTTATTCTTGTCCAATTAGGGTTTTTAATTAATCTTGTGCATCCAAAAACTTTGTTTGTGTCATTAAATTAATATTTAGGTCATTTTCGTCCTCCCTAGGCATATTCTTGTCCAATTAGGGTTTTTAACCAATCTTGTGCATCCAATAGGTGTGTTTGTGTCATTGGATGATCAATTAGGTCATTTTCGTCCTCCCTAGGCTTATTCTTGTCCAATTAGGGTTTTTAACCAATCTTGTGCATCCAATAGGTGTGTTTGTGTCATTGGATGATCAATTAGGTCGTTTTTGTCGTCCCTAGGCTTATTCTTGTCCAATTAGGGTTTTTAACCAATCTTGTGCATCCAATAGGTGTGTTTGTGTCGTTGGATGATCAATTAGGTCATTTTCGTCCTACCTAGACTTATTCTTGTCAAATTAGGGTTTTTAATCAATCTTGTGCATCCAATAACTTTGTTTGTGTCATTGAATTAGTATTTAGGTCATTTTTGTCCTCCCTAGGCATATTCTTTTCCAATTAGGGTTTTTAACCAATCTTGTGCATCCAATAGGTGTGTTTGTGTCATTGGATGATCAATAAGGTCATTTTCGTCCTACCTAGACTTATTCTTGTCAAATTAGGGTTTTTAATCAATCTTGTGCATCCAATAACTTTGTTTGTGTCATTGAATTAATATTTAGGTCATTTTCGTCCTCCCTAGGCATATTCTTGTCAAATTAGGGTTTCTAACCAATCTTGTGCATCCAATAGGTGTGTTTGTGTCATTGGATGATCAATTAGGTATTTTTCGTCCTTCCTAGGCTTACTCTTGTCCAATTAGGGTTTTTAACCAATGTTGTGCATCCAATAAGTTCATTTGTGTCATTGGAATAACATTTAGGTCATTTTCGTCCTCCCTAGGCATATTCTTGTCCAATTAGGGTTTTTAACCAATCTTGTGCATCCAATAGGTGTGTTTGTGTCATTGGATGATCAATTAGGTCATTTTCGTCCTCCCTAGGCTTATTCTTGTCCAATTAGGGTTTTTAACCAATCTTGTGCATCCAATAAGTTGATTTGTGTCATTGGATTAACATTTATGTCATTTTCGTTCTCCCTAGGCTTATTCTTGTCCAATTAGGGTTTTTAACCAATCTTGTGCATCCAATAAGTTCATTTGTGTTATTGGATTAACATTGAGGTCATATTCGTCCTCCCTACGCATATTCTTGTCCAATTAGGGTTTTTAACCGATCTTGTGCATCCAATAGGTGTGTTTGTGTCATTGGATGATCAATTAGGTCATTTTCGTCCTGCCTAGGCATATTCTTGTCCAATTAGGGTTTTTAACCAATCTTGTGCATCCAATAGGTGTGTTTGTGTCATTGGATAATCAATTAGGTCATTTTCGTCCTCCCTAGGCATATTCTTGTCCAATTAGGGTTTTTAACCAATCTTGTACATCTAATAAGTTCATTTGTGTCATTGGATTAACATTTAGGTCATTTTCGTCCTCCCTAGGCATATTCTTGTCCAATTAGGGTTTTTAACCAATCTTGTGCATCCAATAGGTGTGTTTGTGTCATTGGATGATCAATTAGGTCATTTTCGTCCTCCCTAGGCATATTCTTGTCCAATTAGGGTTTTTAACGAATCTTGTGCATCCAATAGGTGTGTTTGTGTCATTGGATGATCAATTAGGTCATTTTCGTCCTCCCTAGGCTTATTCTTGTCCAATTAGGGTTTTTAACCAATCTTGTGCATCCAATATGTTGAGTTGTGTCATTGGATTAACATTTAGGTCATTTTCGTCCTCCCTAGGCTTATTCTTGTCCAATTAGGGTTTTTAACCAATCTTGTGCATCCAATAAGTTGAGTTGTGTCATTGGATTAACATTTAGGTCATTTTCGTCCTCACTAGGCTTATTCTTGTCCAATTAGGGGTTTTAACCAATCTTGTGCATCCAATAGGTGTGTTTGTGTCATTGGATGATCAATTAGGTCATTTTCGTCCTCCCTAGGCTTATTCTTGTCCAATTAGGGTTTTTAACCAATCTTGTGCATCCAATAGGTGTGTTTGTGTCATTGGATGATCAATTAGGTCATTTTCGTCCTCCCTAGGCTTATTCTTGTCCAATTAGGGTTTTTAACCAATCTTGTGCATCCAATAGGTGTGTTTGTGTCATTGGATGATCAATTAGGTCATTTATCGTCCTCCCTAGGCTTATTCTTGTCCAATTAGGGTTTTTAACCAATCTTGTGCATCCAATAGGTTGAGTTGTGTCATTGGATTAACATTTAGGTCATTTTCGTCCTCCCTAGGCATATTCTTGTCCAATTAGGGTTTTTAACCAATCTTGTGCATCCAATAGGTGTGTTTGTGTCATTGGATGATCAATTAGGTCATTTTCGTCCTCCCTAGGCTTATTCTTGTCCAATTAGGGTTTTTAACCAATCTTGTGCATCCAATAAGTTGAGTTGTGTCATTGGATTAACATTTAGGTCATTTTCGTCCTCCCCAGGCATATTCTTGTCCAATTAGGGTTTATAACCAATCTTGTGCATCCAATAAGTTCATTTGTGTCATTGGATTAACATTATGTCATTTTCGTCCTCCCTAGGGATATTCTTGTCAAATTAGGGTTTTTAACCAATCTTGTACATCTAATAAGTTCATTTGTGTCATTGGATTAACATTTAGGTCATTTTCGTCCTCCCTAGGCATATTCTTGTCCAATTAGGGTTTTTAACCAATCTTGTGCATCCAATAGGTGTGTTTGTGTCATTGGATGATCAATTAGGTCATTTTCATCCTCTTTAGGCTTATTCTTGTCCAATTAGGGTTTTTAACCAATCTTGTGCATCCGATAAGTATGTTTGTGTCATTGGATTAATATTTAGATCATTTTCGTCCTCCCTAGGCATATTCTTGTCCAATTAGGGTTTTTAACCAATCTTGTGCATCCAATAGGTGTGTTTGTGTCATTGGATGATCAATTAGGTCATTTTCGTCCTCCCTAGGCTTATTCTTGTCCAATTAGGATTTTTAACCAATCTTGAGCATCCAATAAGTTTGTTTGTTTCATTGAATTAATATTTAGGTCATTTTCGTCCTCCCTAGGCATATTCTTGTCCAATTAGAGTTTCTAACCAATGTTGTGCATCCAATAGGTGTGTTTGTGTCATTGGATGATCAATTAGGTCATTTTCGTCCTCCCTAGGCTTATTCTTGTCCAATTAGGGTTTTTAACCAATCTTGTGCATCCAATAAGTTGATTTGTGTCATTGGATTATCATTTAGGTCATTTTCGTCCTCCCTAGGCTTATTCTTGTCCAATTAGGGTTTTTAACCAATCTAGTGCATCCAATAGGTGTGTTTGTGTCATTGGATGATCAATTAGGTCATTTTCGTCCCCCCTAGGCTTAATCTTTTCCAATTAGGGTTTTTAACCAATCTTGTGCATCCAATAGGTGTGTTTGTGGCAATGGATGATCAATTAGGTCATTTTCGTTCTCCCTAGGCTTATTCTTGTCCAATTACGGTTTTTAACCAATCTTGTGCATCCAATAGGTGTGTTTGTGTCATTGGATGATCAATTAGGTCATTTTCGTCCTCCCTAGGCTTATTCTTGTCCAATTAGGGTTTTTAACCAATGTTGTGCATCCAATAGGTGTGTTTGTGTCATTGGATGATCAATTAGGTCATTTTCGTCCTCCCTTGGCTTATTCTTGTCCAATTAGGGTTTTTAACCAATCTTGTGCATCCAATAAGTTTGTTTGTTTCATTGAATTAATATTTAGGTCATTTTCGTCCTCCCTAGGCATATTCTTGTCCAATTAGGGTTTTTAACCAATCTTGTGCATCCAATAGTTGTGTTTTTGTCAGTGGATGATCAATTAGGTCATTTTCGTCCTCCCTAGGCATATTCTTGTCCAATTAGGGTTTTTAACCAATCTTGTGCATCCAATAGGTGTGTTTGTGTCATTGGATGACCAATTAGGTCATTTTCATCCTCCCTAGCCATATTCTTGTCCAATTAGGGTTTTTAACCAATCTTGTGCATCCAATAGGTGTGTTTGTGGCAATGGATGATCAATTAGGTCATTTTCGTTCTCCCTAGGCTTATTCTTGTCCAATTAGGGTTTTTAACCAATATTGTGCATCCAATAGGTGTGTTTGTGTCATTGGATGATCAATTAGGTCATTTTCGTCCTCTCTAGGCTTATTCTTGTCCAATTAGGGTTTTTAACCAATCTTGTGCATCCAATAAGTTGAGTTGTGTCATTGGATTAACATTTAGGTCATTTTCGTCCTCCATAGGCTTGTTCTTGTCCAATTAGGGTTTTTAACCAATCTTGTGCATCCAATAAGTTCATTTGTGTCATTGGATTTACATTTAGGTCATTTTCGTCCTCCCTAGGCATATTCTTGTGCAATTAGGGTTTTTAACCAATCTTGTGCATCCAATAGGTGTGTTTGTGTCATATAATGATCAATTAGGTCATTTTCGTCATCCATAGGCTTATTCTTGTCCAATTAGGGTTTTTAACCAATCTTGTGCATACAATAACTTTGTTTATGTCGTTGAATTTATATTTAGGTCATTTTCGTCCTCCTTAGGCATAGTCTTGTCCAATTAGGGTTTTTAACCAATCTTGTGCATCCAATAGGTGTGTTTGTGTCATTGGATGATCAATTAGGTCATTTTCGTCCTCCCTAGGCTTATTCTTGTCCAATTAGGGTTTTTAACCAATCTTGTGCATGCAATAGGTGTGTTTGAGTCATTGGATGATCAATTAGGTCATTTTCGTCCTCCCTAGGCATATTCTTGTCCAATTAGGGTTTTTAACGAATCTTGTGCATCCAATTGGTGTGTTTGTGTCATTGGATGATCAATTAGGTCATTTTCGTCCTCCCTAGTCTTATTCTTGTCCAATTAGGGTTTTTAACCAATCTTTTGCATCCAATAAGTTGAGTTGTGTCATTGGATTAACATTTAGGTCATTTTCGTCCTCCCTAGGCTTATTCTTGTCCAATTAGGGTTTTTAACCAATCTTGTGCATCCAATAGGTGTGTTTGTGTCATTGGATGATCAATTAGGTCATTTTCTTCCTCCCTAGGCTTATTCTTATCCAATTATGGTTTTTAACCAATCTTGTGCATCTAATAGGTGTGTTTGTGTCATTGGATGATCAATTAGGTCATCTTCGTCGTCCCTAGGCTTATTCTTGTCCAATTAGGGTTTTAACCAATCTTGTGCATCCGATAAGTTTGTTTGTGTCATTGAATTAATATTTAGGTCATTTTCGTCCTCCCTAGGCATATTCTTGTCCAATTAGGGTTTTTAACCAATCTTGTGCATCCAATAGGTGTGTTTGTGTCATTGGATGATCAATTAGGTCATTTTCGTCGTCCCTAGGCTTATTCTCGTCCAATTAGGGTTTTTAACCAATGTTGTGCATCCGATAAGTTTGTTTGTGTCATTGAATTAATATTTAGGTCATTTTCGTCTTCCTTAGGCATATTCTTGTCCAATTAGGATTTTTAACCAATCTTGTGCATCCAATAAGTTGAGTTGTGTCATTGGATTAACTTTTAGGTCATTTTCGTTCTCCCTACGCTTATTCTTGTCCGATTAGGGTTTTTAACCAATCTTGTGCATCCAATAGGTGTGTTTGTGTCATTGGATGATCAATTAGGTCATTTTCGTCCTCCCTAGGCATATTCTTGTCCAATTTGGGTTTTTAACGAATCTTGTGCATCCAATAGGTGTGTTTGTGTCATTGGATGATCAATTAGGTCATTTTCGTCCTCCCTAGGCATATTCTTGTCCAATTAGGGTTTTTAACGAATCTTGTGCATCCAATAGGTGTGTTTGTGTCATTGGATGATCAATTAGGTCATTTTCGTCCTCCCTAGGCTTATTCTTGTCCAATTCGGGTTTTTAACCAATCTTGTGCATCCAATAAGTTTGTTTGTGTCATTGAATTAATATTTAGGTCATTTTCGTCCTCGCTAGGCATATTCTTGTCCAATTAGGGTTTTTAACCAATCTTGTGCATCCAATAGGTGTGTTTGTGTCATTGGATGATCAATTAGGTCATTTTCGTCCACCCTAGGCATGTTCTTGTCCAATTAGGGTTTTTAACGAATCTTGTGCATCCAATAGGTGTGTTTGTGTCATTGGATGATCAATTAGGTCATTTTCGTCCTCCCTAGGCATATTCTTGTCCAATTAGGGTTTTTAACGAATCTTGTGCATCCAATAGGTGTGTTTGTGTCATTGGATGATCAATTAGGTCATTTTCGTCCTCCCTAGGCTTATTCTTGTCCAATTAGGGTTTTTAACAAATCTTGTGCATCCAATAAGTTGATTTGTGTCATTGGATTAACATTTAGGTCATTTTCGTCCTCCCTAGGCATATTCTTGTCCAATTAGGGTTTTTAACCAATCTTGTGCATCCAATAGGTGTGTTTATGTCATTGGATGATCAATTAGTTCATTTTCGTCCTCCCTAGGCATATTCTTGTCCAATTAGGGTTTTTAACGAATCTTGTGCATCCAATAGGCGTGTTTGTGTCATTGGATGATCAATTAGGTCATTTTCGTCCTCCCTAGGCATATTCTTGTCCAATTAGGGTTTTTAACGAATCTTGTGCATCCAATAGGTGTGTTTGTGTCATTGGATGATCAATTAGGTCATTTTCGTCCTCCCTAGGCTTATTCTTGTCCAATTAGGGTTTTTAACCAATCTTGTGCATCCAATAAGTTGATTTGTGTCATTGGATTAACATTTAGGTCATTTTCGTCCTCCCTAGGCTTATTCTTGTCCAATTAGGGTTTTTAACCAATCTAGTGCATCCAATAGGTGTGTTTGTGTCATTGGATGATCAATTAGGTCATTTTCGTCCCCCCTAGGCTTATTCTTGTCCAATTAGCGTTTTTAACCAATCTTGTGCATCCAATAAGTTGAGTTGTGTCATTGGATTAACATTTATGTTATTTTCATCCTCCCTAGGCTTATTCTTCTCCAATTAGGGTTTTTAACCAATCTTGTGCATCCAATAAGTTCGTTTGTGTCATGGATTTACATTTAGGTCATTTTTGTCCTCCCTAGGCATATTCTTTTGCAATAAGGGTTTTTAACCAATCTTGTGCATCCAATAGGTGTGTTTTTGTCATTGGATGATCAATTAGGTCATTTTCGTCATCCCAGGGCTTATTCTTGTCCAATTAGGGTTTTTAACCAATCTTGTGCATCCAATAACTTTGTTTGTGTCGTTGAATTAATATTTAGGTCATTTGTGTCCTCCCTAGGCATATTCTTGTCTAAATAGGGTTTTTAACCAATCTTGTGCATCCAATAGGTGTGTTTGTGGCATTGGATGATCAATTAGGTCATTTTCGTCCTCCCTAGGCTTATTCTTGTCCAATTAGGGTTTTTAACCAATCTTGTGCATCCAATAAGTTCATTTGTGTCATTGGATTAACATTTAGGTCATTTTCGTCCTCCCTAGGCATATTCTTGTCCAATTAGGATTTTTAACCAATCTTGTGCTTCCAATAGGTGTGTTTGTGTCATTGTATAATCAATTAGGTTATTTTCGTCCTCCCTAGGCTTATTCTTGTCCAATTAAGGTTTTTAACCAATCTTGTGCATCCAATAAGTTTGTTTGTGTCATTGAATTAATATTTAGGTCATTTTCGTCCTCTCTAGGCATATTCTTGTCCAATTAGGGTTTTTAACCAATCTTGTGCATCCAATAGGTGTGTTTGTATCATTGGATGATCAATTAGGTCATTTTCGTCCTCCCTAGGCATATTCTTGTCCAATTAGGGTTTTTAACCAATCTTGTGCATCCAATAGGTATGTTTGTGGCAATGGATGATCAATTAGGTCATTTTCGTCCTCCCTAGGCTTATTCTTGTCCAATTAGGGTTTTTAACCAATCTTGTGCATCCAATAGGTGTGTTTGTTTGTGTCATTGGATGATCAATTAGGTCATTTTCGTCCTCCCTAGGCATATTCTTGTCCAATTAGGGTTTTTAACGAATCTTGTGCATCCAATAGGTGTGTTTGTGTCATTGGATGATCAATTAGGTCATTTTCGTCCTCCCTAGGCTTATTCTTGTCCAATTAGGGTTTTTAACCAATCTTGTGCATCCAATAAGTTGAGTTGTGTCATTGGATTAACATTTATGTCATTTTCATCCTCCCTAGGCATATTCTTGTCCAATTAGGGTTTTTAACGAATCTTGTGCATCCAATAGGTGTGTTTGTGTCATTGGATGATCAATTAGGTCATTTTCGTCCTCCCTAGGCTTATTCTTGTCCAATTAGGGTTTTTAACCAATCTTGTGCATCCAATAGGTGTGTTTGTGTCATTGGATGATCAATTAGGTCATTTTCGTCCTCCCAAGGCTTATTCTTGTACAATTAGGGTTCTTAACCAATCTTGTGCATCCAATCAGTTCATTTGTGTCATTGGATGATCAATTAGGTCATTTTCGTCCTCCCTAGGCATGTTCTTGTCCAACTAGGGTTTTTAACCAATCTTGTGCATCCAATAGGTGTGTTTGTATCATTGGATGATCAATTAGGTCATTTTCGTCCTCCCTAGGCTTATTCTTGTCCAATTAGGGTTTTTAACCAATCTTGTGCATCCAATAAGTTCATTTGTGTCATTGGATTAACATTTAGGTCATATCCGTCCTCCCTAGGCATATTCTTGTCCAACTAGGGTTTTTAACTAATCTTGTGCATCCAATAGGTGTGTTTGTGTCATTGGATGATCAATTAGGTCATTTTCGTCCTCCCTAGGCTTATTCTTTTCCAATTAGGGTTTTTAACCAATCTTGTGCATCCAATAGGTGTGTTTGTGTTATTGGATGATCAATTATGTCATTTTCGTCCTCCCTAGGCATATTCTTGTCCAATTAGGGTTTTTAACCAATCTTGTGCATCCAATAGGTGTGTTTGTGTCATTGGATGATCAATTAGGTCATTTTCGTCCTCCCTAGGCTTATTCTTGTCCAATTAGGGTTTTTAACCAATCTTGTGCATCCAATAGGTGTGTTTGTGTCATTGGATGATCAATTAGGTCATTTTCGTCCTCCATAGACATATTCTTGTCCAATTAGGGTTTTTAACCAATCTTGTGCATCCAATAAGTTCATTTGTGTCATTGGATTAACATTTAGGTCATTTTCGTCCTCCCTAGGCATATTCTTGTCCAATTAGGGTTTTTAACCAATCTTGTGCATCCAATAGGTGTGTTTGTGTCATTGGATGATCAATTAGGTCATTTTCGTCCTCCCTAGGCTTATTCTTGTCCAATTAGGGTTTTTAACCAATCTTGTGCATCCAATAGGTGTGTTTGTGTCATTGGATGATCAATTAGGTCATTTTCGTCCTCCCTAGGCTTATTCTTGTCCAATTAGGGTTTTTAACCAATCTTGTGCTTCCAATAAGTTGAGTAGTGTCATTGGATTAACATTTAGGTCATTTTTGTCCTCCCTTGGTTTATTCTTGTCCAATTAGGGTTTTTAACCAATCTTGTGCATCCAATAAGTTTGTTTGTGTCATTGGATTATCAATTAGGTCATTTTCGTCCTCCCTAGGCTTATTTTTGTCCAATTAGGGTTTTTAACCAATCTTGTGCATCCAATAAGTTTGTTTGTGTCATTGAATTAATATTTAGGTCATTTTCGTCCTCCCTAGGCATCATCTTGTCCAATTAGGATTTTTAACCAATCTTTTGCATCCAATAGGTGTATTTGTGTCATTGGATGATCAATTAGGTCATTTTCGTCCTCCCTAGGTTTATTCTTGTCCAATTAGGGTTTTTAATTAATCTTGTGCATCCAAAAACTTTGTTTGTGTCATTAAATTAATATTTAGGTCATTTTCGTCCTCCCTAGGCATATTCTTGTCCAATTAGGGTTTTTAACCAATCTTGTGCATCCAATAGGTGTGTTTGTGTCATTGGATGATCAATTAGGTCATTTTCGTCCTCCCTAGGCTTATTCTTGTCCAATTAGGGTTTTTAACCAATCTTGTGCATCCAATAGGTGTGTTTGTGTCATTGGATGATCAATTAGGTCATTTTCATCCTACCTACACTTATTCTTGTCAAATTAGGGTTTTTAATCAATCTTGTGCATCCAATAACTTTGTTTGTGTCATTGAATTAATATTTAGGTCATTTTCGTCCTCCCTAGGCATATTCTTGTCCAATTAGGGTTTTTAACCAATCTTGTGCATCCAATAGGTGTGTTTGTGTCATTGGATGATCAATTAGGTCATTTTCGTCCTCCCTAGGCTTATTCTTGTCCAATTAGGGTTTTTAACCAATCTTGTGCATCCAATAGGTGTGTTTGTGTCATTGGATGATCAATTAGGTCATTTTCGTCCTCCCTAGGCTTATTCTTGTCCAATTAGGGTTTTTAACCAATCTTTGCATCCAATAACTTTGTTTGTGTCATTGAATTAATATTTAGGTCATTTTCGTCCTCCCTAGGCATATTCTTGTCCAATTAGGGTTTTTAACCAATCTTGTGCATCCAATAGGTGTGTTTGTGTCATTGGATGATCAATTAGGTCATTTTCGTCCTCCCTAGGCTTATTCTTGTCCAATTAGGGTTTTTCACCAATCTTTTGCATCCAATAAGTTTGTTTGTGTCATTGAATTAATATTTAGGTCATTTTCGTCCTCCCTAGGCATATTCTTGTCCAATTAGGGTTTTTAACCAATCTTGTGCATCCAATAGGTGTGTTTGTGTCATTGGATGATCAATTAGGTTACTTTCGTCCTCCCTAGGCTTATTGTTGTCCAATTAGGGTTTTTAACCAATCTTGTGCATCCAATAGGTGTGTTTGTGTCATTGGATGACCAATTAGGTCATTTTCGTCCTCCCTAGGCATATTCTTGTCCAATTAGGGTTTTTAACCAATCTTGTGCATCCATTAGATGTGTTTGTGGCAATGGATGATCAATTAGGTCATTTTCGTCCTCCCTAGGCTTATTCTTGTCCAATTAGGGTTTTTAACCAATCTTGTGCATTCAATAGGTGTGTTTGTGTCATTGGATGATCAATTAGGTCATTTTCGTCCTCCCTAGGCTTATTCTTGTCCAATTAGGGTTTTTAACCAATCTTGTGCATCCAAAAAGTTCTTTTGTGTCATTGGATTAACATTTAGGTCATTTTCGTCCTCCTTAGGCATATTCTTGTCCAATTAGGGTTTTTAACCAATCTTGTGTATCCAATAGGTGTGTTTGTGTCATTGGATGATCAATTACGTCATTTTCGTCCTCCCTAGGCTTATTCTTGTCCAATTAGGGTTTTTAACCAATCTTGTGCATCCAATAGGTGTGTTTGTGTCATTTGATGATCAATTAGATCATTTTCATCCTCCCTAGGCTTATTCTTGTCCAATTAGGGTTTTTAACCAATCTTGTGCATCCAATAAGTTTGTTTGTTTCATTGAATTAATATTTAGGTCATTTTCGTCCTCCCTAGGCATATTCTTCTCCAATTAGGGTTTTTAACCAACCTTGTGTATCCAATAGGTGTGTTTGTGTCATTGGTTGATCAATTAGGTCATTTTCGTTCTCCCTAGGCTTATTCTTGTCCAATTAGGGTTTTTAACCAATCTTGTGCATCCAATAACTTTGTTTGTGTCATTAAATTAATATTTAGGTCATTTTCGTCCTCCCTAGGCATATTCTTGTCCAATTAGGGTTTTAACCAATCTTGTGCATCCAATAGGTGTGTTTGTTTCATTTGATGATCAATTAGGTCATTTTCGTCGTCCCTAGACTTATTCTTGTCCAATTAGGGTTTTTAACCAATCTTGTGCATCCAATAAGTTTGTTTGTATCATTGAATTAATATTTAGGTCATTTTCGTCCTCCCTAGGCATATTCTTGTCCAATTAGGGTTTTTAACCAATCTTGTGCATCCAATAGGTGTGTTTGTGTCATTGGATGATCAATTAGGTCATTTTCGTCCTCCCTAGGCTTATTCTTGTCCAATTAGGGTATTTAACCAATCTTGTGCATCCAATAAGTTGATTTGTGTCATTGGATTAACATTTAGGTCATTTTCGTCCTCCCTAGGCATATTCTTGTCCAATTAGGGTTTTTAACCAATCTTGTGCATCCAATAGGTGTGTTTATGTCATTGGATGATCAATTAGTTCATTTTCGTCCTCCCTAGGCATATTCTTGTCCAATTAGGGTTTTTAACGAATCTTGTGCATCCAATAGGCGTGTTTGTGTCATTGGATGATCAATTAGGTCATTTTCGTCCTCCCTAGGCATATTCTTGTCCAATTAGGGTTTTTAACGAATCTTGTGCATCCAATAGGTGTGTTTGTGTCATTGGATGATCAATTAGGTCATTTTCGTCCTCCCTAGGCTTATTCTTGTCCAATTAGGGTTTTTAACCAATCTTGTGCATCCAATAAGTTGATTTGTGTCATTGGATTAACATTTAGGTCATTTTCGTCCTCCCTAGGCTTATTCTTGTCCAATTAGGGTTTTTAACCAATCTAGTGCATCCAATAGGTGTGTTTGTGTCATTGGATGATCAATTAGGTCATTTTCGTCCCCCCTAGGCTTAATCTTGTCCAATTAGGGTTTTTAACCAATCTTGTGCATCCAATAAGTTGAGTTGTGTCATTGGATTAACATTTATGTCATTTTCATCCTCCCTAGGCATATTCTTGTCCAATTAGGGTTTTTAACGAATCTTGTGCATCCAATAGGTGTGTTTGTGTCATTGGATGATCAATTAGGTCATTTTCGTCCTCCCTAGGCTTATTCTTGTCCAATTAGGGTTTTTAACCAATCTTGTGCATCCAATAAGTTGATTTGTGTCATTGGATTAACATTTAGGTCATTTTTGTCCTCCCTATGCTTATTCTTGTCCAATTAGGGTTTTTAACCAATCTAGTGCATCCAATAGTTGTGTTTGTGTCATTGGATGATCAATTAGGTCATTTTCGTCCCCCCTAGGCTTATTCTTGTCCAATTAGGGTTTTTAACCAATCTTGTGCATCCAATAAGTTGAGTTGTGTCATTGGATTAACATTTATGTCATTTTCATCCTCCCTAGGCATATTCTTGTCCAATTAGGGTTTTTAACGAATCTTGTGCATCCAATAGGTGTGTTTGTGTCATTGGATGATCAATTAGGTCATTTTCGTCCTCCCTAGGCTTATTCATGTCCAATTAGGGTTTTTAACCAATCTTTTGCATCCAATAAGTTCATTTGTGTCATTGGATTAACATTTAGGTCATTTTCGTCCTCCCTAGGCTTATTCTTGTCCAATTAGGGTTTTTAACCAATCTAGTGCATCCAATAGGTGTGTTTGTGTCATTGGATGATCAATTAGGTCATTTTCGTCCCCCCTAGGCTTATTCTTGTCCAATTAGGGTTTTTAACCAATCTTGTGCATCCAATAAGTTGAGTTGTGTCATTGGATTAACATTTATGTCATTTTCATCCTCCCTAGGCTTATTCTTCTCCAATTAGGGTTTTTAACCAATCTTGTGCATCCAATAAGTTCATTTGTGTCATGGATTTACATTTAGGTCATTTTTGTCCTCCCTAGGCATATTCTTGTGCAATAAGGGTTTTTAACCAATCTTGTGCATCCAATAGGTGTGTTTTTGTCATTGGATGATCAATTAGGTCATTTTCGTCCTCCCTAGGCTTATTCTTGTCCAATTAGGGTTTTTAACCAATGTTGTGCATCCAATAGGTGTGTTTGTG
>JBBPBR010001493.1:183341-207253 GCA_037974775.1 Cicer pinnatifidum | reverse complement strand
TGGATGATCAATTAGGTCATTTTCGTTCTCCCTAGGCTTATTCTTGTCCAATTAGGGTTTTTAACCAATATTGTGCATCCAATAGGTGTGTTTGTGTCATTGGATGATCAATTAGGTCATTTTCGTCCTCTCTAGGCTTATTCTTGTCCAATTAGGGTTTTTAACCAATCTTGTGCATCCAATAAGTTGAGTTGTGTCATTGGATTAACATTTAGGTCATTTTCGTCCTCCATAGGCTTGTTCTTGTCCAATTAGGGTTTTTAACCAATCTTGTGCATCCAATAAGTTCATTTGTGTCATTGGATTTACATTTAGGTCATTTTCGTCCTCCCTAGGCATATTCTTGTGCAATTAGGGTTTTTAACCAATCTTGTGCATCCAATAGGTGTGTTTGTGTCATTGGATGATCAATTAGGTCATTTTCGTCATCCATAGGCTTATTCTTGTCCAATTAGGGTTTTTAACCAATCTTGTGCATACAATAACTTTGTTTATGTCGTTGAATTAATATTTAGGTCATTTTCGTCCTCCTTAGGCATAGTCTTGTCCAATTAGGGTTTTTAACCAATCTTGTGCATCCAATAGGTGTGTTTGTGTCATTGGATGATCAATTAGGTCCTTTTCGTCCTCCGTAGGCTTATTCTTGTCCAATTAGGGTTTTTAACCAATCTTGTGCATCCAATAAGTTCATTTGTGTCATTGGATTAACATTTAGGTCATTTTCGTCCTCCCTAGGAATATTCTTGTCTAATTAGGGTTTTTAACCAATCTTGTGCTTCCAATAGGTGTGTTTGTGTCATTGGATGATCAATTAGGTCATTTTCGTCCTCCCTAGGCTTATTCTTGTCCAATTAGGGTTTTTAACCAATCTTGTGCATCCATTAAGTTTGTTAGTGTCATTGAATTAATATTTAGGTCATTTTCGTCCTCCCTAGGCATATTTTTGTCCAATTAGGGTTTTTAACCAATCTTGTGCATCCAATAAGTTGATTTGTTTCATTGGATTACCATTTAGGTCATTTTCGTCCTCCCTAGGCTTATTCTTGTCCAATTAGGGTTTTTAACCAATCTTGTGCATCCAATAGGTGTGTTTGTGGCAATGGATGATCAATTAGGTCATTTTCGTCCTCCCTAGGCTTATTCTTGTCCAATTAGGGTTTTTAACCAATCTTGTGCACCCAATAGGTGTGTTTGTGTCATTGGATGATCAATTAGGTCATTTTCGTCCTCCCTAGGCTTATTCTTGTCCAATTAGGGTTTTTAACAAATCTTGTGCATCCAATAAGTTCATTTGTGTCATTGGATGATCAATTAGGTCATTTTCTTCCTCCCTAGGCTTATTCTTGTCCAATTAGGGTTTTTAACCAATCAGTGCATCCAATTGGTGTGTTTGTGTCATTGGATGATCAATTAGGTCATTTTCGTCCTCCCTAGGCTTATTCTTGTCCAATTAGGCTTTTTAACCAATCTTGTGCATCCAATAGGTGTGTTTGTGTCATTGGATGATCAATTAGGTCATTTTCGTCCTCCCTAAGCTTATTCTTGTCCAATTAGGGTTTTTAACCAATCTTGTGCATCCAATAGGTGTGTTTTTGTCATTGGATGATCAATTAGGTCATTTTCGTCCTCCCTAGGCTTATTCTTGTCCAATTAGGGTTTTTAACCAATGTTGTGCATCCAATAGGTGTGTTTGTGGCAATGGATGATCAATTAGGTCATTTTCGTTCTCCCTAGGCTTATTCTTGTCCAATGAGGGTTTTTAACCAATCTTGTGCATCCAATAAGTTTGTTTGTGTCATTGAATTAATATTTAGGTCATTTTCGTCCTCCCTAGGCATATTCTTGTCCAATTAGGGTTTTTAACCAATCTTGTGCATCCAATAGTTGTGTTTGTGTCAGTGGATGATCAATTAGGTCATTTTCGTCCTCCCTAGGCATATTCTTGTCCAATTAGGGTTTTTAACCAATCTTGTGCATCCAATAGGTGTGTTTGTGTCATTGGATGACCAATTAGGTCATTTTCGTCCTCCCTAGCCATATTCTTGTCCAATTAGGGTTTTTAACCAATCTTGTGCGTCCAATAGGTGTGTTTGTGGCAATGGATGATCAATTAGGTCATTTTCGTTCTCCCTAGGCTTATTCTTGTCCAATTAGGGTTTTTAACCAATATTGTGCATCCAATAGGTGTGTTTGTGTCATTGGATGATCAATTAGGTCATTTTCGTCCTCTCTAGGCTTATTCTTGTCCAATTAGGGTTTTTAACCAATCTTGTGCATCCAATAAGTTGAGTTGTGTCATTGGATTAACATTTAGGTCATTTTCGTCCTCCATAGGCTTGTTCTTGTCCAATTAGGGTTTTTAACCAATCTTGTGCATCCAATAAGTTCATTTGTGTCATTGGATTTACATTTAGGTCATTTTCGTCCTCCCTAGGCATATTCTTGTGCAATTAGGGTTTTTAACCAATCTTGTGCATCCAATAGGTGTGTTTGTGTCATTGGATGATCAATTAGGTCATTTTCGTCATCCATAGGCTTATTCTTGTCCAATTAGGGTTTTTAACCAATCTTGTGCATACAATAACTTTGTTTATGTCGTTGAATTAATATTTAGGTCATTTTCGTCCTCCTTAGGCATAGTCTTGTCCAATTAGGGTTTTTAACCAATCTTGTGCATCCAATAGGTGTGTTTGTGTCATTGGATGATCAATTAGGTCCTTTTCGTCCTCCGTAGGCTTATTCTTGTCCAATTAGGGTTTTTAACCAATCTTGTGCATCCAATAAGTTCATTTGTGTCATTGGATTAACATTTAGGTCATTTTCGTCCTCCCTAGGAATATTCTTGTCTAATTAGGGTTTTTAACCAATCTTGTGCTTCCAATAGGTGTGTTTGTGTCATTGGATGATCAATTAGGTCATTTTCGTCCTCCCTAGGCTTATTCTTGTCCAATTAGGGTTTTTAACCAATCTTGTGCATCCATTAAGTTTGTTAGTGTCATTGAATTAATATTTAGGTCATTTTCGTCCTCCCTAGGCATATTTTTGTCCAATTAGGGTTTTTAACCAATCTTGTGCATCCAATAAGTTGATTTGTTTCATTGGATTACCATTTAGGTCATTTTCGTCCTCCCTAGGCTTATTCTTGTCCAATTAGGGTTTTTAACCAATCTTGTGCATCCAATAGGTGTGTTTGTGGCAATGGATGATCAATTAGGTCATTTTCGTCCTCCCTAGGCTTATTCTTGTCCAATTAGGGTTTTTAACCAATCTTGTGCATCCAATAGGTGTGTTTGTGGCATTGGATGATCAATTTGGTCATTTTCGTCCTCCCTAGGCTTATTCTTGTCCAATTAGGGTTTTTAACCAATCTTCTGCATCCAATAAGTTCATTTGTGTCATTGGATTAACATTTAGGTCATTTTCGTCCTCCCTAAGCATATTCTTGTCCAATTAGGGTTTTTAACCAATCTTGTGCTTCCAATAGGTGTGTTTGAGTCATTGGATAATCAATTAGGTCATTTTCGTCCTCCCTAGGCTTATTCTTGTCCAATTAGGGTTTTTAACCAATCTTGTGCATCCAATAGGTGTGTTTGTGTCATTGGATGATCAATTAGGTCATTTTCGTCCTCCCTAGGCTTATTCTTGTCCAATTAGGGTTTTTATCCAATCTTGTGCATCCAATAACTTGGTTTGTGTCATTGAATTAATATTTAGGTCATTTTCGTCCTCCCTAGGCATATTCTTGTCCAATTAGGGTTTTTAACCAATCTTGTGCATCCAATAGGTGTGTTTGTGTCATTGGATGATCAATTAGGTCATTTTCGTCCTCCCTAGGCTTATTCTTGTCCAATTAGGGTTTTTAACCAATCTTGTGCATCCAATAAGTTCATTTGTGTCATTGGATTAACATTTAGGTCATTTTCGTCCTCCCTAGGAATATTCTTGTCCAATTAGGGGTTTTAACCAATCTTGTGCATCCAATAAGTTCATTTGTGTCATTGGATGATCAATTAGGTCATTTTCGTCCTCCCTAGGCATATTCTTGTCCAATTAGGGTTTTTAACCAATCTTGTGCATCCAATAGGTGTGTTTTTGTCATTGGATGATCAATTAGGTTATTTTCGTCCTCCCTAGGCATATTCTTGTCCAATTAGGGTTTTTAACCAATCTTGTGCATCGAATAGGTGTGTTTGTGTCATTGGATGATCAATTAGGTTATTTTCGTCCTCCCTAGGCTTATTCTTGTCCAATTAGGGTTTTTAACCAATCTTGTGCTTCCGATAGGTGTGTTCGTGGCAAAAGATGATCAATTAGGTCATTTTCGTACTCCCTATGCTTATTCTTGTCCAATTAGGGTTTTTAACCAATCTTGTGCATCCAATAGGTGTGTTTGTGGCAATGGATGATCAATTAGGTCATTTTCGTCCTCCCTAGGCTTATTCTTGTCCAATTAGGGTTTTTAACCAATCTTGTGCATCCAATAGGTGTGTTTGTGTCATTGGATGATCAATTAGGTCATTTTCGTCCTCTTTAGGCATATTCTTGTCCAATTAGGGTTTTTAACTAATCTTGTGCATCCAATAGGTGTGTTTGTGTCATTGGATGATCAATTAGGTCATTTACGTCCTCCCTAGGCATATTCTTGTCCAATTAGGGTTTTTAACCAATCTTGTGCATCCAATAGGTGTGTTTGTGTCATTGGATGATCAATTAGGTCATTTTCGTCCTCCCTAGGCTTATTCTTGTCCAATTTTGGTTTTTAATCAATCTTGTGCATCCAATAACTTGAGTTGTGTCATTGGATTAACATTTAGGCCATTTTCGTCCTCCCTAGGCTTATTCTTGTCCAATTAGGGTTTTTAACCAATCTTGTGCATCCAATAGGTGTGTTTGTGTCATTGGATGATCAATTAGGTCATTTTCGTCCTCCATAGGCTTATTCTTGTCCAATTAGGGTTTTTAACCAATCTTGTGCATCCAATAAGTTGAGTTGTGGCATTGGATTAACATTTAGGTCATTTCCATCCTTCCTAGGCTTATTCTTATCCAATTAGGGTTTTTAACCAATCTTGTGCATCCAATAAGTTCATTTGTGTTATTGGATTAACATTTACGTCATTTTCGTCCTCCCTAGGCATATTCTTGTCCAATTAGGGTTTTTAACCAATCTTGTGCATCCAATAGGTGTGTTTGTGGCAATGGATGATCAATTAGGTCATTTTCGTCCTCCCTAGGCTTATTCTTTTCAAATTAGGGTTTTTAACCAATCTTGTGCATCCAATAGGTGTGTTTGTGCCATTGGATGATCAATTAGGTCATTTTCGTCCTCCCTAGGCATATTCTTGTCCAATTAGGGTTTTTAACCAATCTTGTGCATCCAATAGGTGTGTTTGTGTCATTGGATGATCAATTAGGTCATTTTCGTCCTCCCTAGGCTTATTCTTGTCCAATTAGGGTTTTTAACCAATCTTGTGCATCCAATAAGTTGAGTTGTGTAATTGGATTAACATTTACGTCATTTTCGTCCTCCCTAGGGTTATTCTTGTCCAATTAGGGTTTTTAACCAATCTTGTGCATCCAATAACTTTGTTTGTGTCCTTGAATTAATATTTAGGTCATTTTCGTCCTCCCTAGGCATATTCTTGTCCAATTAGGGTTTTTAACCAATCTTGTGCATCCAATAGGTGTGTTTGTGTCATTGGATGATCAATTAGGTTATTTTCGTCCTCCCTAAGCTTATTCTTGTCCAATTAGGGTTTTTAACCAATCTTGTGCATCAAATAAGTTCATTTGTGTCATTGGATTAACATTTAGGTCATTTTCGTCCTCCCTAGGCATATTCTTGTCCAATTAGGGTTTTTAACCAATCTTGTGCATCCAATAAGTTCATTTGTGTTATTGGATAAACATTTAGGTCATTTTCGTCCTCCCTTGGCATATTCTTGTCCAATTAGGGTTTTTAACCAATCTTGTGCATCCAATAGGTGTGGTTGTGTCATTGGATGATCAATTAGGTCATTTTTGTCCTCCCTAGGCTTATTCTTGTCCAATTAGGGTTTTTAACCATTCTTGTACATCCAATAAGTTTGTTTGTGTCATTGAATTAATATTTAGGTTATTTTCGTCCTCCCTAGGCATATTCTTGTCCAATTAGGGTTTTTAACGAATCTTGTGCATCCAATAGGTGTGTTTGTGTCATTGGATGATCAATTAGGTCATTTTCGTCCTCCCTAGGCTTATTCTTGTCCAATTAGGGTTTTTAACCAATCTTGTGCATCCAATAAGTTGAGTTGTGTCATTGGATTAACATTTATGTCATTTTCATCCTCCCTAGGCTTATTCTTCTCCAATTAGGGTTTTTAACCAATCTTGTGCATCCAATAAGTTCATTTGTGTCATGGATTTACATTTAGGTCATTTTTGTCCTCCCTAGGCATATTCTTGTGCAATAAGGGTTTTTAACCAATCTTGTGCATCCAATAGGTGTGTTTTTGTCATTGGATGATCAATTAGGTCATTTTCGTCATCCCAGGGCTTGTTCTTGTCCAATTAGGGTTTTTAACCAATCTTGTGCATCCAATAACTTTGTTTGTGTCATTGAATTAATATTTAGGTCATTTGTGTCCTCCCTAGGCATATTCTTGTCCAATTAGGGTTTTTAACCAATCTTGTGCATCCAATAAGTTCATTTGTGTCATTGGATTAACATTTAGGTCATTTTCGTCCTCCCTAGGCATATTCTTGTCCAATTAGGATTTTTAACCAATCTTTTGCTTCCAATAGGTGTGTTTGTGTCATTGGATAATCAATTAGGTCATTTTCGTCCTCCCTAGGCTTATTCTTGTCCAATTAAGGTTTTTAACCAATCTTGTGCATCCAATAAGTTTGTTTGTGTCATTGAATTAATATTTAGGTCATTTTCGTCCTCCCTAGGCATATTCTTGTCCAATTAGGGTTTTTAACCAATCTTGTGCATCCAATAGGTGTGTTTGTGTCATTGGATGACCAATTAGGTCATTTTCGTCCTCCCTAGCCATATTCTTGTCCTATTAGGGTTTTTAACCAATCTTGTGCATCCAATAGGTGTGTTTGTGGCAATGGATGATCAATTAGGTCATTTTCGTTCTCCCTAGGCTTATTCTTGTCCAATTATGGTTTTTAACCAATCTTGTGCATCCAATAGGTGTGTTTGTGTCATTGGATGATCAATTAGGTCATTTTCGTCCTCCCTAGGCATATTCTTGTCAAATTAGGGTTTTTAACCAATCTTGTGCATCCAATAAGTTTGTTTGTTTCATTGAATTAATATTTAGGTCATTTTCGTCCTCCCTAGGCATATTCTTGTCCAATTAGAGTTTTTAACCAATCTTGTGCATCCAATAGTTGTGTTTGTGTCATTGTATGATCAATTAGGTCATTTTCGTCCTCCCTAGGCATATTCTTGTCCAATTAGGGTTTTTAACCAATCTTGTGCATCCAATAGGTGTGTTTGTGTCATTGGATGATCAATTAGGTCATTTTCGTCCTCCCTAGGCTTATTCTTGTCCAATTAGGGTTTTTAACCAATCATGTGCATCTAATAGGTGTGTTTGTGTCATTGGATGATCAATTAGTTCATTTTCGTCCTCCCTAGGCTTATTCTTGTCCAATTAGGGTTTTTAACCAATCTTGTGCATCCAATAAGTTGAGTTGTGTCATTGGATTAACATTTAGGTCATTTTCGTCCTCCCTAGGCATATTCTTGTCCAATTAGGGTTTTTAACCAATCTTGTGCATCCAATAGGTGTGTTTGTGTCATTGGATGATCAATTAGGTCATTTTCGTCCTCCCTAGGCTTATTCTTGTCCAATTAGAGTTTTTAAGAAATCTTGTGCATCCAATAAGTTCATTTGTGTTATTGGATGATCAATTAGGTCATTTTCGTCCTCCCTAGTCATATTCTTGTCCAACTAGGGTTTTTAACCAATCTTGTGCATCCAATAAGTTCATTTGTGTCATTGGATGATCAATTAGGTCATTTTCGTCCTCCCTAGGCATATTCTTGTCCAACTAGGGTTTTTAACCAATCTTGTGCATCCAATAGGTGTGTTTGTGTCATTGGATGATCAATTAGGTCATTTTCGTCCTCCCTAGGCTTATTCTTGTCCAATTAGGGTTTTTAACCAATCTTGTGCATCTAATAGGTGTGTTTGTGTCATTGGATGATCAATTAGGTTATTTTCGTCCTCGCTAGGCTAATTCTTGTCCAATTAGGGTTTTTAACCAATCTTGTGCATCCAATAAGTTGAGTTGTGTCATTGGATTAACATTTAAGTCATTTTCGTCCTCCCTAGGCATATTCTTGTCCAATTAGGGTTTTTAACCAATCTTGTGCATCCAATAGGTGTGTTTGTGTCATTGGATGATCAATTGGGTCATTTTCGTCCTCCCTAGGCATATTCTTGTCCAATTAGGGTTTTTAACGAATCTTGTGCATCCAATAGGTGTGTTTGTGTCATTGGATGATCAATTAGGTCATTTTCGTCCTCCCTAGGCTTATTCTTGTCCAATTAGGGTTTTTAACCAATCTTGTGCATCCAATAAGTTGATTTGTTTCATTGGATTACCATTTAGGTCATTTTCGTCCTCCCTAGGCTTATTCTTGTCCAATTAGGGTTTTTAACCAATCTTGTGCATCCAATAGGTGTGTTTGTGGCAATGGATGATCAATTAGGTCATTTTCGTCCTCCCTAGGCTTATTCTTGTCCAATTAGGGTTTTTAACCAATCTTGTGCATCCAATAGGTGTGTTTGTGGCATTGGATGATCAATTTGGTCATTTTCGTCCTCCCTAGGCTTATTCTTGTCCAATTAGGGTTTTTAACCAATCTTCTGCATCCAATAAGTTCATTTGTGTCATTGGATTAACATTTAGGTCATTTTCGTCCTCCCTAAGCATATTCTTGTCCAATTAGGGTTTTTAACCAATCTTGTGCTTCCAATAGGTGTGTTTGAGTCATTGGATAATCAATTAGGTCATTTTCGTCCTCCCTAGGCTTATTCTTGTCCAATTAGGGTTTTTAACCAATCTTGTGCATCCAATAGGTGTGTTTGTGTCATTGGATGATCAATTAGGTCATTTTCGTCCTCCCTAGGCTTATTCTTGTTCAATTAGGGTTTTTAACCAATCTTGTGCCTCAAATAAGTTTGTTTGTGTCATTGAATTAATATTTAGGTCATTTTCGTCCTCCCTAGGCATATTCTTGTCCAATTAGGGTTTTTAACCAATCTTGTGCATCCAATAGGTGTGTTTGTGTCATTGGATGATCAATTAGGTCATTTTCTTCCTACCTAGACTTATTCTTGTCAAATTAGGGTTTTTAATCAATCTTGTGCATCCAATAACTTTGTTTGTGTCATTGAATTAATATTTAGGTCATTTTCGTCCTCCCTAGGCATATTCTTGTCCAATTAGGGTTTTTAACCAATCTTGTGCATCCAATAGGTGTGTTTGTGTCATTGGATGATCAATTAGGTCATTTACGTCCTCCCTAGGCTTATTCTTGTCCAATTAGGGTTTTCAACCATTCTTGTGCATCCAATAACTTTGTTTGTGTCATTGAATTAATATTTAGGTCATTTTCGTCCTCCCTAGGCATATTCTTGTCCAATTAGGGTTTTTAACCAATCTTGTGCATCCAATAGGTGTGTTTGTGTCATTGGATGATCAATTAGGTCATTTTCGTCCTCCCTAGGCTTATTCTTGTCCAATTAGGGTTTTTAACATATCTTGTGCAACCAATAACTTTGTTTGTGTCATTGAATTAATATTTAGGTCATTTTCGTCCTCCCTAGGCATATTCTTGTCCAATTAGGGTTTTTAACCAATCTTGTGCATCCAATAGGTGTGTTTGTGTCATTGGATGATCAATTAGGTCATTTTCGTCCTCCCTAGGCTTATTCTTGTCCAATTAGGGTTTTTAACCAATCTTGTGCATCCAATAAGTGTGTTTGTTTCATTGGATGATCAATTAGGTCTTTTTCGTCCTCCCTAGGCTTATTCTTGTCCAATTAGGGTTTTTAACCAATCTTGTGCATCCATTAAGTTCATTTGTGTCATTGGATGATCAATTAGGTCATTTTCGTCCTCCCTAGGCATATTCTTGTCCAACTAGGGTTTTAAACCAATCTTGTGCATCCAATAGGTGTGTTTGTGTCATTGGATGATCAATTAGGTCATTTTCGTCCTCCCTAGGCTTATTCTTGTCCAATTAGGGTTTTTAACCAATCTTGTGCATCCAATAAGTTCATTTGTGTCATTGGATTAACATTTAGGTTATTTTCGTCCTCCCTAGGCATATTCTTGTCCAATTAGGGTTTTTAACCGATTTTGTGCTTCCAATAGGTGTGTTTGTGTCATTGGATGATCAATTAGGTCTTTTTCGTCCTCCCTAGGCTTATTCTTGTCCAATTAGGGTTTTTAACCAATATTGTGCATCCAATAACTTTATTTGTGTCATTGAATTAATATTTAGGTCATTTTTCGTCCTCCCTAGGCATATTCTAGTCCAATTAGGGTTTTTAACCAATCTTGTGCATCCAATAGGTGTGTTTGTGTCATTGGATGATCAATTAGGTCATTTTCGTCCTCCCTAGGCTTATTCTTGTCCAATTAGGGTTTTTAACCAATCTTGTGCATCCAATAAGTTCATTTGTGTCATTGGATTAACATTCAGGTCATTTTCGTCCTCCCTAGGCATATTCTTGTCCAATTAGGGTTTTTAACCAATCTTGTGCATCCAATAGGTGTGTTTGTGTCATTGGATGATCAATTAGGTCATTTTCGTCCTCCCTAGGCTTATTCTTGTCCAATTAGGATTTTTATCCAATCTTGTGCATCCAATAAGTTCATTTGTGTCATTGGATGATCAATTAGGTCATTTTCGTCCTCCCTAGGCATATTCTTGTCCAACTAGGGTTTTTAACCAATCTTGTGCATCCAATAGGTGTGTTTGTGTCATTGGATGATCAATTAGGTCATTTTCGTCCTCCCTGTGCTTATTCTTGTCCAATTAGGGTTTTTAACCAATCTTGTGCATCCAATAGGTGTGTTTGTGGCAATGGATGATCAATTAGGTCATTTTCGTCCTCCCTAGGCTTATTCTTGTCCAATTAGGGTTTTTAACCAATCTTGTGTATCCAATAGGTGTGTTTGTGTCATTGGATGATCAATTAGGTCATTTTCGTCCTCCTTAGGCTTATTCTTGTCCAATTAGGGTTTTTAACCAATCTTGTGCATCCAATAACTGTGTTTGTGTCATTGAATTAATATTTAGGTCATTTTCGTCCTCCCTAGGCATATTCTTGTCCAATTAGGGTTTTTAACCAATCTTGTGCATCCAATAGGTGTGTTTGTGTCATTGGATGATCAATTAGGTCATATTCTTCCTCCCTAGGCTTTTTCTTGTCCAATTAGGGTTTTTAACCAATCTTGTGCATCCAATAGGTGTGTTTGTGTCATTGGATGATCAATTAGGTCATTTTCGTCCCCCCTAGGCTTATTCTTGTCCAATTAGGGTTTTTAACCAATCTTGTGCATCCAATAGGTGTGTTTGTGTCATTGGATGATCAATTAAGTCATTTTCGTCCTCCCTAGGCTTATTCTTGTCCAATTAGGGTTTTTAACCAATCTTGTGCATCCAATAGGTGTGTTTGTGTCATTAGATGATCAATTAGGTCATTTTCGTCCTCCCTAGGCATATTCTTGTCCAATTAGGGTTTTTAACCAATCTTTTGCATCCAATAGGTGTGTTTGTGTCATTGGATGATCAATTAGGTTATTTTCGTCCTCCCTAGGCATATTCTTGTCCAATTAGGGTTTTTAACCAATCTTGTGCATCCAATAGGTGTGTTTGTGTCATTGTATGATCAATTAGGTCATTTTCGTCCTCCCTAGGCATATTCTTGTCCAATTAGGGTTTTTAACCAATCTTGTGCATCCAATAGGTGTGTTTGTGTCATTGGATGACCAATTAGGTCATTTTCGTCCTCCCTAGCCATATTCTTGTCCAATTAGGGTTTATAACCAATCTTGTGCATCCAATAGGTGTGTTTGTGGCAATGGTTGATCAATTAGGTCATTTTCGTTCTCCCTAGGCTTACTCTTGTCCAATTAGGGTTTTTAACCAATATTGTGCATCCAATAGGTTTGTTTGTGTCATTGGATGATCAATTAGGTCATTTTCGTCCTCTCTAGGCTTATTCTTGTCCAATTAGGGTGTTTAACCAATCTTGAGCATCCAATAAGTTGAGTTGTGTCATTGGATTAACATTTAGGTCATTTTCGTCCTCCCTAGGCTTGTTCTTGTCCAATTAGGGTTTTTAACCAATCTTGTGCATCCAATAAGTTCATTTGTGTCATTGGATTTACATTTAGGTCATTTTCGTCCTCCCTAGGCATATTCTTGTGCAATTAGGGTTTTTAACCAATCTTGTGCATCCAATAGGTGTGTTTGTGTCATTAGATGATCAATTAGGTCATTTTCGTCATCCATAGGCTTATTCTTGTCCAATTAGGGTTTTTAACCAATCTTGTGCATACAATAACTTTGTTTATGTCGTTGAATTAATATTTAGGTCATTTTCGTCCTCCTTAGGCATAGTCTTGTCCAATTAGGGTTTTGAACCAATCTTGTGCATCCAATAGGTGTGTTTGTGTCATTGGATGATCAATTAGGTCATTTTCGTCCTCCCTAGGCTTATTCTTGTCCAATTAGGGTTTTTAACCAATCTTGTGCATCCAATAAGTTCATTTGTGTCATTGGATTAACATTTAGGTCATTTTCGTCCTCCCTAGGCATATTCTTGTCCAATTAGGGTTTTTAACCAATCTTGTGCTTCCAATAGGTTTGTTTGTGTCATTGGATGATCAATTAGGTCATTTTCGTCCTCCCTAGGCTTATTCTTGTCCAATTACGGTTTTTAACCAATCTTGTGCATCCAATAAGTTTGTTAGTGTCATTGAATTAATATTTAGGTCATTTTCGTCCTCCCTAGGCATATTTTTGTCCAATTAGGGTTTTTAACCAATCTTGTGCATCCAATAGGTGTGTTTGTGTCATTGCATGATCAATTAGGTCATTTTCGTCCTCCCTAGGCATATTCTTGTCCAATTAGGGTTTTAACCAATCTTGTGCATCCAATAGGTGTGTTTGTGGCAATGGATGATCAATTTAATCATTTTCGTCCTCCTTAGGCTTATTCTTGTCCAATTAGGGTTTTTAACCAATCTTGTGCATCCAATAGGTGTGTTTGTGTCATTGGATGATCAATTAGGTCATTTTCGTCCTCCCTAGGCTTATTCTTGTCAAATTAGGGTTTTTAACCAATTTTTTGCATCCAATAAGTTCATATGTGTCATTGGATTAACGTTTAGGTCATTTTCATCCTCCCTAGGCATATTCTTGTCCAATTAGGGTTTTTAACCAATCTTGTGCTTCCAATAGGTGTGTTTGTGTCATTGGATGATCAATTAGGTCATTTTCGTCCTCCCTAGGCTTATTCTTGTCCAATTAGGGTTTTTAACCAATCTTGTGCATCCAATAAGTTCATTTGTGTCATTGGATTAACATTTAGGTCATTTTCGTCCTCCCTAGGCATATTCTTGTCCAATTAGGGTTTTTAACCAATCTTGTTCATCCAATTGGTGTGTTTGTGTCATTGGATGATCTATTAGGTCATTTTCGTCCTCCCTATGCTTATTCTTGTCCAATTAGGGGTTTTAACCAATCTTGTGCATCCGATAAGTTCATTTGTGTCATTGGATGATCAATTAGGTCATTTTCGTCCTCCCTAGGCATATTCTTGTCCAACTAGGGTTTTTAACCAATCTGGTGCATCCAATTGGTGTGTTTGTGTCATTGGATGATCAATTAGGTTATTTTCGTCCTCCTTAGGCTTATTCTTGTCCAATTAGGGTTTTTAACCAATCTTGTGCATCCAATAGGTGTGTTTGTGTCATTGGATGATCAATTAGGTCATTTTCGTCCTCCCTAGGCTTATTCTTGTCCAATTACGGTTTTTAACTAATCTTGTGCATCCAATAAGTTTGTTTGTGTTATTGGATGATCAATTAGGTCATTTTCGTCCTCCCTAGGCATATTCTTGTCCAATTAGGGTTTTTAACCAATCTTGTGCATCCAATAGGTGTGTTTGTGTCATTGGATGATCAATTAGGTCATTTTCGTCCTCCCTAGGCTTATTCTTGTCCAATTAGGGTTTTTAACCAATCTTGTGCATCCAATAAGTTCATTTGTGTCATTGGATTAACATTTAGGTCATTTTCGTCCTGCCTAGGCATATTCTTGTCCAATTAGGGTTTTTAACCAATCTTGTGAATCCAATAGGTGTGTTTGTGTCATTGGATGATCAATTAGGTTATTTTTGTCCTCCCTAGGCTTATTCTTGTCCAATTATGGTTTTTAACCAATCTTGTGCATCCAATAGGTGTGTTTGTGTCATTGGATGACCAATTAGGTCATTTTCGTCCTCCCTAGGCATATTCTTGTCCAATTAGGGTTTTTAACCAATCTTGTGCATCCAATAGGTGTGTTTGTGTCATTGGATGATCAATTAGGTCATTTTCGTCCTCCCTAGGCTTATTCTTGTCCAATTAGGGTTTTTAACCAATCTTGTGCATCCAATAAGTTCATTTGTGTCATTGGATGAACATTTAGGTCATTTTCGTCCTGCCTAGGCATATTCTTGTCCAATTAGGGTTTTTAACCAATCTTGTGCATCCAATAGGTGTGTTTGTGTCATTGGATGATCAATTAGGTCATTTTCGTCCTCCCTAGGCCTATTCTTGTCCAGTTAGGGTTTTTAACCAATCTTGTGCATCCAATAGGTGTGTTTGTGTCATTGGATGATCAATTAGGTCATTTTCGTCCTCCCTAGGCTTATTCTTGTCCAATTAGGGTTTTTAACCAATCTTGTGCATCCAATAAGTTCATTTGTGTCATTGGATTAACATTTAGGTCATTTTCGTCCTCCCTAGGCATATTCTTGTCCAATTAGGGTTTTTAACCAATTTTGTGCTTCCAATAGGTATGTTTGTGTCATTGGATGATCAATTAGGTCATTTTCGTCCTCCCTAGGCTTATTCTTGTCCAATTAGGGTTTTTAACCAATCTTGTGCATCCAATAACTTTGTTTGTGTCATTGAATTAATATTTAGGTCATTTTCCTCCTCCCTAGGCATATTCTTGTCCAATTAGGGTTTTTAACCAATCTTGTGCATCCAATAAGTTCATTTATGTCATTTGATTAACATTTAGGTCATTTTCGTCCTTCCTAGGCATAT
The DNA here is from genome assembly GCA_037974775.1 of Cicer pinnatifidum. Classification (NCBI taxonomy): domain Eukaryota; kingdom Viridiplantae; phylum Streptophyta; class Magnoliopsida; order Fabales; family Fabaceae; genus Cicer; species Cicer pinnatifidum. The sequence goes on along the minus strand of JBBPBR010001493.1, from coordinate 191,914 downwards.
TCTTGTCCAATTAGGGTTTTTAACCAATCTTGTGCATCCAATAGGTGTGTTTGTGTCATTGGATGATCAATTAGGTCATTTTCGTCCTCCCTAGGCTTATTCTTGTCCAATTAGGGTATTTAACCAATCTTGTGCATCCAATAGGTGTGTTTGTGTCATTGGATGATCAATTAGGTCATTTTCGTCCTCCCTAGGCTTATTCTTGTCCAATTAGAGTTTTTAACCAATCTTGTGCATCCAATAACTTTGTTTATGTCATTGAATTAATATTTAGGTCATTTTCGTCCTCCCTAGGCTTATTCTTGTCCTTTTAGGGTTTTTAACCAATCTTGTGCTTCCAATAAGTGTGTTTGTGTCATTGGATGATCAATTAGGTCATTTTCGTCCTTCTTAGGCATATTCTTGTCCAATTAGGGTTTTTAACCAGTCTTGTGCATCCAATAGGTGTGTTTGTGTCATTGGATGATCAATTAGGTCATTTTCGTCCTCCCAAGGCTTATTCTTGTCCAATTAGGGTTTTTAACCAATCTTGTGCATCCAATAAGTTCAGTTGTGTCATTGGATTAACATTTAGGTCATTTTCGTCCTCCCTAGGCATATTCTTGTCCAATTAGGGTCTTTAACCAATCTTGTGCATCCAATAGGTGTGTTTGTGTCATTGGATGATCAATTAGGTCATTTTCGTCCTCCCTAGGCTTATTCTTGTCCAATTAGGGTTTTTAACCAATCTTGTGCATCCAATAAGTTCATTTGTGTCATTGGATTAACATTTAGGTCATTTTCGTCCTCCCTAGGCATATTCTTGTCCAATTAGGGTTTTTAACCAATCTTGTGCATCCAATAGGCGTGTTTTTGTCATTGGATGATCAATTAGGTCATTTTCGTCCTCCCTAGGCTTATTCTTGTCCAATTAGGGTTTTTAACCAATCTTGTGCATCCAATAAGTTCATTTGTGTCATTGGATTAACATTTAGGTCATTTTCGTCCTCCCTAGGCATATTCTTGTCCAATTAGGGTTTTTAACCAATCTTGTGCTTCCAATACGTGTGTTTGTGTCATTGGATGATCAATTAGGTCATTTTCGTCCTCCCTAGGCTTATTCTTGTCCAATTAGGGTTTTTAACCAATCTTGTGCATCCAATAGGTGTGTTTGTGTCATTGGATGATCAATTAGGTCACTTTCATCCTCCCTAGGCTTATTCTTGTCCAATTAGGGTTTTTAACCAATCTTGTGCATCCAATAAGTTCATTTGTGTCATTGGATTAACATTTAGGTCATTTTCGTCCTCCCTAGGCATATTCTTGTCCAATTAGGGTTTTTTATCAATCTTGTGCTTCCAATAGGTGTGTCTGTGTCATTGGATGATCAATTAGGTCATTTTCGTCCTCCCTAGGCTTATTCTTCTCCAATTAGGGTTTTTAACCAATCTTGTGCATCCAATAAGTTTGTTTGTTTCATTGAATTAATATTTAGGTCATTTTCGTCCTCCCTAGGCATATTCTTGTCCAATTAGGGTTTTTAACCAATCTTGTGCATCCAATAGGTGTGTTTGTGTCATTGGATGATCAATTAGGTCATTTTCGTCCTCCCTAGGCTTATTCTTGTCCAATTAGGGTTTTTAACTAATCTTGTGCATCCAACATGTTCATTTGTGTCATTGGATGATCAATTAGGTCATTTTCGTCCTCCCTAGGCATATTCTTGTCCAATTAGGGTTTTTAACCAATCTTGTGCATCCAATAGGTGTGTTTGTGTCATTGGATGATCAATTAGGTCATTTTCGTCCTCCCTAGGCTTATTCTTGTCCAATTAGGGTTTTTAACCGATGTTGTGCATCCAATAGGTGTGTTTGTGTCGTTGGTTGATCAATTAGGTCATTTTCATCCTCCCTAGGCATATTCTTGTCCAATTAGGGTTTTTAACCAATCTTGTGCATCTAATAGGTGTGTTTGTGTCATTGGATGATCAATTAGGTCATTTTCGTCCTCCCTAGGCTTATTCTTGTCCAATTAGGGTTTTTAACCAATCTTGTGCATCCGATAAGTTTGTTTGTGTCATTGAATTAATAATTAGGTCATTTTCGTCTTCCCTAGGCATATTCTTGTCTAATTAGGGTTTTTAACTAATCTTGTGCATCCAATAGGTGTGTTTGTGTCATTGGATGATCAATTAGGTTATTTTCGTCCTCCCTAGACATATTCTTGTCCAATTAGGGTTTTTAACCGATCTTGTGCATCCAATAGGTGTGTTTGTGTCTGGATGATCAATTAGGTCATTTTCGTCCTGCCTAGGCATATTCTTGTCCAATTAGGGTTTTTAACCAATTTTGTGCATCCAATAGGTGTGTTTGTGTCATTGGATGATCAATTAGGTCATTTTCGTCCTCCCTAGGCATATTCTTGTCCAATTAGGTTTTTAACCAATCTCGTGCTTCCAATAGGTGTGTTTGTGTCATTGGATTATCAATTAGGTCATTTTCGTCCTCCCTAGGCATTTTCTTGTCCAATTAGGGTTTTTAAGCAATCTTGTGCATCCAATTGGTGTGTTTGTGTCATTGGATGATCAATTAGGTCATTTTCGTCCTCCCTAGGCTTATTCTTGTCCAATTAGGGTTTTTAACCAATCTTGTGCATCCAATAAGTTCATTTGTGTCATTGGATTAACATTTAGGTCATTTTCGTCCTCCCTAGGCATATTCTTGTCCAATTAGGGTTTTTAACCAATCATGTGCATCCAATAGGTTGAGTTGTGTCATTGGATTAACATTTAGGTCATTTTCGTCCTCCCTAGGCTTATTCTTGTCCAATTAGGGTTTTTAACCAATCTTGTGCATCCAATAAGTTCATTTGTGTCATTGGATTAACATTTAGGTCATTTTCGTCCTCCCTAGGCATATTCTTGTCCAATTAAAGTTTTAGACCAATCTTGTGCATCCAATAGGTGTGTTTGTGTCATTGGATGATCAATTAGGTTATTTTCGTCCTCCCTAGGCTTGTTCTTGTCCAATTAGGATTTTTAACTAATCTTGTGCATCCAATAAGTTCATTTGTGTCATTGGATGATCAATTAGGTCATTTTTGTCCTCCCTAGGCATATTCTTGTCCAATTAGGGTTTTTAACCAATCTTGTGCATCCAATAGGTGTGTTTGTGTCATTGGATGATCAATTAGTTCATTTTCGTCCTCCCTAGGCTTATTCTTGTCCAGTTAGGGTTTTTAACCGATCTTGTGCATCCAATAGGTGTGTTTGTGTCATTGGATGATCAATTAGGTCATTTTCGTCCTCCCTAGGCATATTCTTGTCCAATTAGGGTTTTTAACGAATCTTGTGCATCCAATAGGTGTGTTTGTGTTATTGGATGATCAATTAGGTCTTTTTCGTCCTCCCAAGGGTTATTCTTGTCCAATTAGGGTTTTTAACCAATCTTGTGCATCCGATAAGTTTGTTTGTGTCATTGAATTAATATTTAGGTCATTTTCGTCCTCCCTAGGCATATTCTTGTCCAATTAGGGTTTTAACCAATCTTGTGCATCCAATTGGTGTGCTTGTGTCAATGGATGATCAATTAGGTCATTTTCGTCCTCCCAATGCTTATTCTTGTCCTATTAGGGTTTTTAACCAATCTTGTGCATCCAATAAGTTGAGTTGTGTCATTGAAATAATATTTAGGTCATTTTCGTCCTCCATAGGCATATTCTCGTACAATTAGGGTTTTTAACCAATCTTGTGCATCCAATAGGTGTGTTTGTGTCATTGGATGATCAATTAGGTCATTTTCGTCCTCCCTAGGCTTATTCTTGTCCAATTAGGGTTTTTAACCAATCTTGTGCATCCAATAGGTGTGTTTGTGTCATTGGATGATCAATTAGGTCATTTTCGTCCTCCCTAGGCATATTCTTGTCCAATTAGGGTTTTTTAACCAATCTTGTGCATCCAATAGGTGTGTTTGTGTCATTGGATGATCAATTAGGTCATTTACGTCCTCCCTAGGCATATTCTTGTCCAATTAGGGTTTTTAACCAATCTTGTGCATCCAATAGGTGTGTTTGTGGCAATGGATGATCAATTAGGTCATTTTCGTCCTCCCTAGGCTTATTCTTGTCCAATTAGGGTTTTTAACCAATCTTGTGCATCCAATAAGTTTGTTAGTGTCATTGAATTAATATTTAGGTCATTTTCGTCCTCCCTAGGCATATTTTTGTCCAATTAGGGTTTTTAACAAATCTTGTGCATCCAATAGGTGTGTTTGTGTCATTGCATGATCAATTAGGTCATTTTCGTCCTCCCTAGGCATATTCTTGTCCAATTAGGGTTTTAACCAATCTTGTGCATCCAATAGGTGTGTTTGTGGCAATGGATGATCAATTAGGTCATTTTAGTCCTCCCTAGGCTTATTCTTTTCCAATTAGGGTTTTTTACCCAATCTTGTGCATCCAATAGGTGTGTTTGTGTCATTGGATGATCAATTAGGTCATTTCCGTCCTCCCTAGGCTTATTCTTGTCCAATTAGGGTTTTTTACCAATCTTGTGCATCCAATAGGTGTGTTTGTGTCATTGGATGATCAATTAGGTCATTTTCGTCATCCCTAGGCTTATTCTTGTCCAATTAGGGTTTTTAACCAATCTTGTGCATCCAATAACTTTGTTTGTGTCATTGAATTAATATTTAGGTCATTTTCGTCCTCCCTAGGCATATTCTTGTCCAATTAGGGTGGTTAACCAATCTTGTGCATCCAATAGGTGTGTTTGTGGCATTGGATGATCAATTAGGTCATTTTCGTCCTCCCTAGGCTTATTCTTGTCCAATTAGGGTTTTTAACCAATATTGTGCATCCAATAAGTTCATTTGTGTCATTGGATTAACATTTAGGTCATTTTCGTCCTCCCTAGGCATATTCTTGTCCAATTAGGGTTTTTAACCAATCTTGTGCTTCCAATAGGTGTGTTTGTGTCATTGGATGATCAATTAGGTCATTTTCGTCCTCCCTAGGCTTATTCTTGTCCAATTAGGGTTTTTAACCAATCTTGTGCATCCAATAAGTTCATTTGTGTCATTGGATTAACATTTAGGTCATCTTCGTCCTCCCTAGGCATATTATTGTCCAATTAAGGTTTTTAACCAATCTTGTGCTTCCAATAGGTGTGTTTGTGTCATTGGATGATCAATTAGGTCATTTTCGTCCTCCCTAGGCTTATTCTCGTCCAATTAGGGTTTTTAACCAATCTTGTGCATCCAATAAGTTCATTTGTGTCATTGGATTAACATTTAGGTCAATTTCGTCCTCCCTAGGCATATTCTTGTCCAATTAGGGTTTTTAACCAATCTTGTGCTTCCAATAGGTGTGTTTGTGTCATTGGATGATCAATTAGGTCATTTTCGTCCTCCCTAGGCTTATTCTTGTCTAATTAGGGTTTTTAACCAATCTTGTGCATCCAATAACTTTGTTTGTGTCATTGAATTAATATTTAGGTCATTTTCGTCCTCCCTAGGCATATTCTTGTCCAATTAGGGTTTTTAACCAATCTTGTGCATCCAATAGGTGTGTTTGTGTCACTGGATGATCAATTAGGTCATTTTCGTCCTCCCTAGGCTTATTCTTGTCCAATTAGGGTTTTTAACCAATCTTGTGCATCCAATAAGTTCATTTGTGTCATTGGATTAACATTTAGGTCATTTTCGTCCTCCCTAGGCATATTCTTGTCGAATTAGGGTTTTTAACTAATCTTGTGCATCCAATAGGTGTGTTTGTGTCATTGGATGATCAATTAGGTCATTTTCGTCCTCCCTTGGCATATTCTTGTCCAATTAGGGTTTTTAACCAATCTTCTGCATCCAATAGGTGTGTTTGTGGCAATGGATGATCAATTAGGTCATTTTCGTCCTCCCTAGGCTTATTCTTGTCCAATTAGGGTTTTTAACCAATCTTGTGCATCCAATAGGTATGTTTGTGTCATTGGATGATCAATTAGGTCATTTTCGTCCTCCATAGGCTTATTCTTGTCCAATTAGGGTTTTTAACCAATCTTGTGCATCCAATAAGTTGAGTTGTGTCATTGGATTAACATTTAGGTCATTTTCGTCCTCCCTAGGCTTATTCTTGTCCAATTAGGGTTTTTAACCAATATTGTGCATCCAATAAGTTCATTTGTGTCATTGGATTAACATTTAGGTCATTTTCGTCCTCCCTAGGCATATTCTTGTCCAATTAGGGTTTTTAACCAATCTTGTGCATCCAATAAGTTGAGTTGTGTCATTGGATGATCAATTAGGTTATTTTCGTCCTCCCTAGGCTTATTCTTGTCCAATTAGGGTTTTTAACCAATCTTTTGCATCCAATAGCTGTGTTTGTGTCATTGGATGACCAATTAGGTCATTTTCGTCCTCCCTAGGCATATTCTTGCCCAATTAGGGTTTTTAACCAATCTTGTGCATCTAATAGGTGTGTTTGTGGCAATGGATGATCAATTAGGCCATTTTCGTCCTCCCTAGTCTTATTCTTGTCCAATTAGGGTTTTTAACCAATCTTGTGCATCCAATAGGTGTGTTTGTGTCATTGGAAGATCAATTAGGTCATTTTCGTCCTCCCTAGGCTTTTTCTTGTCCAATTAGGGTTTTTAACCAATCTTGTGCATCCAATAGGTGTGTTTGTGTCTTTGGATGATCAATTAGGTCATTTTCGCCCTCCGTAGGCCTATTCTTGTCCAATTAGGGTTTTTAACCAATCTTGTGCATCCGATAAGTTTGTTTGTGTCATTGAATTAATATTTAGGTCATTTTCGTCCTCCCTAGGCATATTCTTGTCCAATTAGGGTTTTTAACCAATCTTGTGCATCCAATAAGTTCATTTGTGTCATTGGATTAACATTTAGGTCATATTCGTCCTCCCTAAGCATATTCTTGTCCAATTAGAGTTTTAGACCAATCTTGTGCATCCAATAGGTGTGTTTGTGTCATTGGATGATCAATTAGGTTATTTTCGTCCTCCCTAGGCTTATTCTTGTCCAATTAGGGTTTTTAACTCATCTTGTGCATCCAATAAGTTCATTTGTGTCATTGGATGATCAATTAGGTCATTTTCGTCCTCCGTAGGCATATTCTTGTCCAATTAGGGTTTTTAACCAATTTTGTGCATCCAATAGGTGTGTTTGTGTCATTGGATGATCAATTAGGTCATTTTCGTCCTCCCTAGGCTTATTCTTGTCCAATTAGGGTTTTTAACCAATCTTGTGCATCGAATTACTTTGTTTGTGTCATTGAATTAATATTTAGGTCATTTTCGTCCTCCCTAGGCATATTCTTGTCCAATTAGGGTTTTTAACCAATCTTGTGCATCCAATAGGTGTGTTTGTGTCATTGGATGATCAATTAGGTCATTTTCGTCCTCCCTAGGCTTATTCTTGTCCAATTAGGGTTTTTAACCAATCTTGTGCATCCAATAAGTTCATTTGTGTCATTGGATTAACATTTAGGTCATTTTCGTCCTCCCTAGGCATATTATTGTCAAATTAGGGTTTTTAACCAATCTTGTGCATCCAATAGGTGTCTTTGTGTCATTGGGTGATCAATTAGGGTATTTTCGTCCTCCCTAGGCATATTCTTGTCCAATTAGGGTTTTTAACCAATCTTGTGCATCCAATAGGTGTGTTTGTGTCATTGGATGATCAATTAGGCCATTTTCGTCCTCCCTAGGTTTATTTTTGTCCAATTAGGGTTTTTAACCAATCTTGTGCATCCAATAGGTGTGTTTGTGTCATTGGATGATCAATTAGGTCATTTTCGTCCTCCCTAGGCTTATTCTTGTCCAATTAGGGTTTTTAACCAATCTTGTGCATCCAATAAGTTCATTTGTGTCATTGGATTAACATTTAGGTCATTTTCGTCCTCCCTAGGCATATTCTTGTCCAATTAGGGTTTTTAACCAATCTTGTGCATCCAATAAGTTCATTTGTGTCATTGGATGAACATTAAGGTCATTTTCGTCCTCCCTAGGCTTATTCTTGTCCAATTAGGGTTTTTAACCAATCTTGTGCATCCAATAAGTTCATTTGTGTCATTGGATTAACATTTAGGTCATTTTCGTCCTCCCTAGGCATATTCTTGTCCAATTAGGGTTTTTAACCAATCTTGTGCATCCAATAGGTGTGATTGTGTCATTGGATGATCAATTAGGTCATTTTCGTCCTTTCTATGCTTATTCTTGTCCAATTAGGGTTTTTAACCAATCTTGTGCATCCAATAGGTGTGTTTGTGTCATTGGATGATCAATTAGGTCATTTTCGTCCATCCTAGGATTATTCTTGTCCAATTAGGGTTTTTAACCAATCTTGTGCATCCAATAAGTTCATTTGTGTCAATGGATTAACATTTAGGTCATTTTCGTCCTCCCTAGGCATATTCTTGTCCAATTAGGGTTTTTAACCAATCTTGTGCATCCAATAAGTTCATTTGTGTCATTGGATTAACATTTAGGTCATTTTCGTCCTCCCTAAGCATATTCTTGTCCAAATAGAGTTTTAGACCAATCTTGTGCATCCAATAGGTGTGTTTGTGTCATTGGATGATCAATTAGGT